>CM076582.1:877585742-877868916 GCA_034641835.2 Pinus albicaulis
GGGAGCGTTTCTCTTTCCTTTATTGTTGAACCTATTGTTCCTCTGATTGTCGTTGCCTTCGTAATTGTTGTGCTTGTTGTTGTTTGTCATCATCCCCTACGGTATCCTTCTTGTGAGGACACTCTCTAGCATAGTAATGTTCCTTGTACTGTAGCACCTCTTTTTCTTCCTTTTTAACCCCTCGCTGAAGCTCGACCTTGTTCTTTATCGTATTGTTCTTCCTCTCTAGCGGAGTGAAAGCTATAGTCATTTACTGAAGGCTTGTCTCTCTCCATCATCACTTGTCTTTCTTGTTATCTGAAACAATAACCCACCTAAATGAAACTTGCAATGTTGAATTAGGAAACAACAAGACCCCAGGCTGGCAGACCTCCATGAGCTATGAGAGTGACCTGGTCAACAACCCTCCAGCGTAGGGTGTCATTTTGATTTTCACATCCCTATAAAGTAGGATTGGATAGTCTCCCCTTTGTCCATCTTGATGTCCTTCAACTTGTTCTTGAGAAAGAAGATTTGATTTGCATTGTTTACTTTGAACATCCCAATCAGCTTATCATACATCTCCTTAGATGTTCCCAAATCAAAAGTATAGGCAGCTTGTATTGCTGTCTATTTCCCTTTCGGGATATTAGAGTTGGTAAAAATAGATGGACCTCTATTTTTAGACATTGGGCGGTTTCTATTTTTAGACTGCCGGGCTAAAAATAGAACAGTCAAATATTATTAACCCTTAATAATATTTAGACTATAAACATTATCTTATCCTCTTGGAGCACTTCAGTTTGATGCTTGGATGTGGCACATGCAGCTGACAGAAGGAAATACACTTTTCCTAAGGGTTAGTTGAGCTATTGCATGGTTGACTTCATTTAGAACTCATGTGGCAGAGTTTGGTGGAGTTGATGAGACAGTTGGTGGAGTTGTGTTCGGTTTAACTTAGTTGAACTAGTTGTATTTAGTCTAACTAAAAAATACACTAGTGATGAGTGGTGTGAATTAATTATTAATTAATTCACTAATTATTAACTCATAATTCAACTAAAGAACACATCAGTTAACTGCAATGCATGGACAGTTCAGTGGAGACGAGTGTTAGAGGTGGGTGAAAGGGTGAGTCTACTATCAGTTGTGACTATGGCTGTGCATGAGATTTGCACACACATTGATTGAGATTGCCAATGAGGATTGCGCAGTACAAGCTAGGGGATTCGAACTTGGATCTCATTCATTCTCATCTTGGATTGCGCAGTAGAGGCAGGCAGACTTGTGGAGGAGATTTGAACCTGTGACTTGTTCACTTTCCATGCTAGTTTGTGTGTAGCATGTGAGATAGTGTTGAGAGCTGTGAGAGCTTTGTGCTATGTATTGTTACATGTTCTCTATCATTATAATATACAGATAGTTGGGGGTTTTCAACTATTAGCTTTCCCCATTACATACTGTGTTGATATGTGTGCTTGATTATGTTTTAATGTGCGCATGCGACTGCTTCTATTTCCGCACATTGATGATCAATTGTAGAAGAGGTTATGTATTATGCATGAAGCTTAAATAGTGTGTAATCAGGATAATCTCGGTGAATAACTCATCCATTATTCAAATTTCTACATGGTATCGGAGCGATAATTGATCATCGAATCTATTACAGTGATTACAATTTATTTCAGTAGACAGAGTCTGTAAGCGGGCTAGGTAGCCTCTGGATCCATCCTTTCTTTGAAAGGTGATATATCCAGTAAATGCCCCTACAGTCGATCTCTGTGCTAGAAATACTTTGTTCTCACAGATCGGAAGCAGTTGAGTTTTGAGCTGGTGGAATTCGAATTTGTAGCAGAATTTGGAATTCGAATTTGCAGCAGTTTTCTTGGTGTCGAAGTCAAAATGTCTTTCAACGGATTGCGACTGGAGTATGCCCTTGAGGGAAGTTCGAATTATGTTGCATGGAAGGACAAAATGGAGGCAGTATTAGATGATAATGGGCTGAAGGAGTTCATAGAGGCTGAGGTCCCAAAGCCTACTGATGCTGCTCAAGTTGAGGCTTGGCAAAAGAAGATGGAAAAATGTCAAAGGATTCTGTTGGAGGGCGTGAAGGATCACATTGTATCCAGCATGCATGGAAAAGCTTCTCCATACTTGATGTGGAAAGCGTTGACAGATTTATTCCAAAGCAAGAGCGACCAGAGGAAGTTGGCGCTCAAGGATAAACTCGGACACATAAAGATGGAGAAAGGCGACAGTATGCCCAAGTACCTCACGAAGTTTATCCAATGCAGGGATGAGATGGGAAGTGTGGGGGTGACTGTTGATGATGAGGAATTGGTGAGCTTGGCTCTCCTTGATCTTTCGAAGAGTTGGCATGCCTATCAGGATTCTGTCAATGGTCGGGAGAAATTGCCAGGATGGGAGCGACTTTGGTCGGATCTTGTGCAAGAGGAGATAAGGCGGAATACCAGGGACGAATCTTCATCAAAGGCATCTGATGAAGAAAATTGCGCTTTGGCTGCCAAAGCAAAGAAGGGGAAGAGCAAGAAAGCTTCTCATTCCGGTGCAAAAGGAAAGAAGCAGGACGTGTCCAAGGTGAAGTGTTTTCACTGTCACCAACATGGACATTATGCCACAAATTGTCCGCAGAAGAAGAAAAATAAGCAGGCTACTGGATCTACAGCTGGAGAGACCTTAGCCTCGCAGTTTGAGCTGGATTATTCGCTAATCACATGCTTGGTCTCAAGTGTGATGGGATCAGTATGGTTCTTGGATAGTGGTGCGTCTTTTCACATGACTGGAGATCGAGATTTGTTTTCAGATCTGGATGAGAAAGATCTTGGAGTGCACATCGAGATAGGCGATGATGGTAGATACAGTGCGACCGGTATCGGTACCATTTCCTTTGAGAGGGAGTCTAGTAAACCCTTCGTATTGAAGGAAGTGATGCATGATCCAGGATTGAAGAAGAATTTGATCTCTGTGGCAATGCTAGAAGACAAGGGGTACGATGTTGTCTTCAGCGAAGGAAAGGCTTTCCTGCGCAGTAAGACACTGGAGAAACCCAGAAGATAGGGGTTCGAGTCAAGAACCTTTATCAGTTGCAAGTAGATGGCTGCATAGCAATGGCATGCAAGGCAGAAGGAGTGGTGAGCCGGGATGATGACGAGCTGTGGAACCGGAGATTGGGCCACCTTCACCATGGAGCTTTGAAGATACTGCAGCAGATTTCTACTGGGCTTCCTAAGGGCACTCTTGCGCAGTCAGATCAATGCAAGGGGTGTACCTTGGGAAAATTTGTGAAAGCCACCTTTCACGGGAAAGATAGGTCACGCCACGACGATCCTTGAGAGAATTACACGAACGTGTGTGGACCTTTCTCGGTAGCTTCCACGACCAAGCACAAGTACTATGTGATCTTTGTTGATGATTTTTCTCGGAAGTGCTGGATCTTCTTCATGCAGAAGAAGAGCGAGACATACTCAAAGTTTTGTGAGTTCAAGGCGCTGGTTGAGAAGGAATCGGGAAGCATGTGAAGGCTCTTAGGAGCGACAATGGTGGTGAATTTATCTCTGCTGAATTCAAGGACTTTTGCAGCGCAGAAGGAATTCGGAGAGAGCTCATAGCACCCCATAACCCACAGCAGAACGAGGTTGCTGAGCGGAAGAACAGAACGATTGTGGGTGCTGCACGGGCGATGTTGCATGATCAGGGCCTACCCATTCACTTGTGGGCAGAGTCATGCAATACTGCAGTATATGTGTAGAATCGTTGTCCTCACAGGATACTTGGCATGAGTACACCCGAGGAGGCGTTTTCTGGTAAGAGGCCTGATATTTCCCATTTGAGGATTTTTTGTTTTTTGGTTCCTTTGTCTACATGCATGTGATGAAGGATGCCGGGGAAGAAGTTGGAGCCGACCGCGAGAGGTTGGGATATTTGTGGGGTACAACGATACACCCCACAACTTATCGTGTGTATTTGTCAGACAGTCGCAAGACTGTTGTGCGACGGGATATAAAATTTCAGGAGGAGAAAGCCATGCAGTGTTCGCTTGAGAGGCAGCTACACTTGCATGCGGATGAGGACCTGTTAGTTCCTAAGGAGGAGCTTCCGGATGTGGATCAGCCGCAAGAGGAAGTTCAGGAGGTGGAAGGAACCACCCATGCAGCGCCAACCATCAGAGGGCGCATGCGCACTACAGAAGCTGAGCAACTGGCTCGAGATGCAGAAAAGGTTGTAGGACCACCTACAGCACAGCGCAAACAGAGGCAGTCACCGGATCGGTACACTAGATACATGGCTCTTGTGAGTCAATGTGTTGTGACGGAGCCATCCTCTTTCGAGGAAGATATGGAGGACCCCGCATGAGTAGATGCCATGGTGGAAGAGTATGATTCGATTGTCAGAAACAGTGCATGGGAGATTGTCCCAAGATCGGAAGGGAAATCAGTGGTGGGTTCACGATGGATCTACAAAGTGAAGCAGGCGGCTGAAGGGAGTGTGGAGAAGTACAAGGCAAGATTTGTTTTCCGAGGCTTCTCACAGATAGAGGGGATCAATTATTAGGAGAATTTTGCACTTGTCGCAAGGTACTCTTCCATACGGACGATCCTAGCTCTCTCAGCGCAGATGGGGTGGCACATCCATCAGATGGATGTGAAGACTGCGTTCCTCAATGGAGTCATTGAGGAGGAGGTGTACATAGAGCATCCCGAAGGTTTCGAGATCTTCGGCGGTGAGTCGCATGTGTAGGACTCAGGAAACCTTTGTATGGGTTGAAACAAGCACCTCGTGCTTGGTACACCTGAAGATATACGATTGTTTTATAGGACTTGGATTCTCCAAGAGTGAGGCGAATCCAAACCTGTACCAGATTGTGGTGGAGGGTAAGTTCTTGATCATTGTACTTTATGTAGATGATTTGATTTTGACAGGTGATGAGCTGTTGATACTCTCATGCAAGGAGGATCTTGCAAAAGAGTTTGAGATGAAGGACTTGGGTCTCCTTCATTATTTCCTGGGATTGGAAATTTGGCAGCGCAATGATGGACTGTTTGTTTCTCAGGGTAAGTATGCCCGGGAGATACTGGAGAAGTTCAACATGCATGGCTGCAAGCTTGTTGATACTCCTCTTCCTGGAGGTTGGAGGAAGGAGGATGCTACTTCGGCGGAGGTAGTGGATGCCACTGTTTATCGACAGTTGGTGGGGTCGCTTATGTATCTGGTCAATACACGACCCGATATATGCTATGCTGTTAACCAGCTTTCGCAAGATATGGTTAAGCCTACCAAGCTCTTCTGGAAGGCAGGCAAGCATGTATTGCGTTATCTTAGAGGCACATCGGGATATGGCTTATGGTATAGACAGGAGGATGAGGTGAAGCTATGTGGCTTCACGGATGCAGATTGGGCAGGGAACCCAACGGACAGAAAGAGCACATCTGGAGGGATCTTCAGTATCGGGTCGACAACAGTTTCTTGGTACAACAGGAAGCAGAGATCCGTGGCACTCAGTTCAGCAGAGGCCGAGTATATGGTAGCAAGCTTGGCTGCATGCGAGGCTATATGGATGAGGAAGATCCTGGTTGGATTGTTCGGGTCACACTTGGAGGCTACTGTGATTTATTGTGATAACCATAATTGCATTAAACTCTCGGCTAATCCAGTATTTCATGATAGATCCAAACACATCGACATCAGGTACCATCATATCAGAGATTGTGTGCAGCGGAGAATCATGTTACTTTCATTCATTCCCACGGAAGATCAGGATGCTGAGATCTTGATGAAGGCGCTCACCAGGAGCAAATTCGAATACCACAGAGGCAGGATAGGGGTTGCAGATAATCCATATCTTGTTGAGAGGGAGTGTTGAAAATGCAACAAGATGATGGAGCTTAGTGAAAAGAAGTCGCCTTCACTAAGTGGGCCCGCAGACTATTTTTGGCGCAAAGTCTATTTTTAGACTATGTCTATTTTTAGACATATGGATCATGGTCTATGAGTTGCAGGATGCTATTTATGGATGATTGGTCGAGTTGGTAAAAATATATGGACCTCTATTTTTAGACATTAGGCGGTTTCTATTTTTAGACTGCCGGGCTAAAAATAGAACAGTCAAATATTATTAACCCTTAATAATATTTAGACTATAAACATTATCTTTTCCTCTTGGAGCACTTTAGTTTGATGCTTGGATGTGGCACATGCAGCTGACAGAAGGAAATACGTTTTTCCTAAGGGTTAGTTGAGCTATTGCATGGTTGACTTCAGTTAGAACTCATGTGGCAGAGTTTGGTGGAGTTGATGAGACAGTTGGTGGAGTTGTGTTCGGTTTAACTTAGTTGAACTAGTTGTATTTAGTCTAACAGAAAAATACACTAGTGATGAGTGGTGTGAATTAATTATTAATTAATTCACTAATTATTAACTCATAAATCAACTAAAGAACACATCAGTTAACTGCAATGCATGGACAGTTCAGTGGAGACCAGTGTTAGAGGTGGGTGAAAGGGTGAGTCTACTATCAGTTGTGACTATTGGCTGTGCATGAGATTTGCACACACATTGATGGAGATTGCCAATGAGGATTGCACAGTACAAGCTAGGGGATTCGAACTTGGATCTCATCATCCCATCCCAAGTTGTTCTTAAGGGGGGATGTTAGGATATTTCGACACATAGGAAATAGGCTCCTTTTATGTCACCTTTGTAAATCCTTCAATCCTATCCCAAGTTGTTCTTAAGGGGGGATGTTAGGATATTCTGACACATAGGAAATAGTTTTAAGTATAACTTGGTCTAGTGTAGAGTTAGATAAAGTGTGTTTCTTTACTATGTACATTTGTAACTTATAATCCGAAAGTCACGATTTGTAGTGATCCGACGGTTCACTTTCTCCTCAGTATTAACAACACTTGATCCGTGGCTTGATGCCTGATTGGTCCATGATCTCTATTTAAAGAGCATGGAGGGTCATCTGTTTGTAACCATTTATGAGAGAAACAAATGTAAACTTTCTTTATATATTAATAAATTGCTTGAAGTGGCCACGTTGGCTCAAGCCGTGGAATGTTACCCTCTTCGAGGGTTTTAACCACGTGATATACTGGTGTACTGATTTGTGATCTGTTTGTGAGTGGTGACCTTTTGTTTTTTATCTAAGGAACTTGCCCTGTAAATTCCTACAACAAGTGGATTTCCTTCTTATGACATGTGTCTAAATAATTTTCTTCTATAACATGCAAATTTTGTAGTAAAATTACATATGGAAATCCTCAACTTTAGTGTCGACACCAACTTCATTGTCAACACAAAATTCATTTCAGCACTCCATTTCATGTTTCCAAAAAAAAGTGGCAGTTCCTCGAGAAATGGCTACCTAATTTGCGCAAGAAGCAATAATTTTTTTTCTCATTAACTGCAAAAAACCTATCATTTCTTCTTCCTTGCTACATATCCAACCTTATTCTACTTGACTCCACGAATTTTCTTAGCCTTGTTCTTACTTTCCTTCAATTTCCTCTTGGATTTCTCTACCTTGGTTGCAAGCCCATTCGTGATAAGCCTATACTTGGATTCATATTTCTTGGTGTGCTCTAAGTTGTCTTAAATCAAGCCAAACCTTGAATATTTTCCACCTCCAAATTGGGTTCTGAACCCCAACAAATACTGTCTGTGAATGTCTGACCTCATACAACTTTGTAAGCTTCTCCTTCAGCTTGGAATTAGATACATTTGTCCTACCAGAATGAAGAACATCAATCACAAATTGCTTCCTTGATAAAAACCTATTAGTCATGAACTTCCGAGTTTTGACTATAACGAACTTAACGTCCACCATTACTGAGGGTATTCAACTTTGTCCTTCTTAGGAATCTCACAACTTAGGATCTCCTCGTTGTAAGCTCAAAGCACATAGTCTGCATCTGTTGTTTAGAAGTAGCAACAACAACAATGTTCATTTGCGGAAAGGCAAAACTAATTTTGACCTTTGGAACTAACGTGTGAAGGAGAACGCGACCACTGTGAAGACTAAGGCGAAGGCACTCTGATTCGTAGGTATCAATTTTCTCGGCTTCCCACATGCTATTGGCATTGTCATTGTGATTATGATATATGTGTGAGAAATTAGTTTTTATCTCGTAGTAGAGGCTTTACTGTTTTCCATGATTACTTGTCTTCCCCGTCCTCATAAGACACCGCATGAATAATCTCATGCACAATTTCTCTTGAGGCTTACCAACATCCGCCTTATCTGTGGAAGGTGTACTCGTAATCACATCATGTGCAAAGAATGATTTCTTTCCAATTTGATCTATTTATTTTTTGATGCAGCTAGAATATCTAGGGTTTTTTGTGGTAAACCTCATAGTTTTAATCTTTGGTAACTTCATTTTATGTCGTTCCAGAGTGCGAGGAGCTTTAGTCCCAATGCAAAAGTAATATTTTTCAGTACTGTCTTAGGCACGAACTTCCTCATTCACACCCGATATGTGTTTTTCCAAGGATTCAACTTGGCATAGATAAAATGAGTTAGAGAAAGGATTTCTATTGGAACATTCCTTGTCTTGAGTTTTCGTTTCTCCGTACCTATGTCTAGCAGGTGTGCCTGTTGTTTTACAATATTTGGACAACACTCCATGTGTCTTCTTAGAGTCTAATATTATTGCTGCAAAATTTTTAGGAGTTTTGGATCTCTGGGTGGCAATAGATCTGCGTGGGTGTGTATTTGTAACCAAGTAGTTATTTCAGTTAAGGCCACTAGCCACAACAACGTACAACGAATATTACCGAGATTTTTGGAGCAAACAATTGCAAGGAAATATATGCTTGTAGATGTTCTCTGATCTTTATGAAAATAAACAAGTATAGAAAATGGAACAATGTCATCTTGAGTCAAACAATGACCAACTAGAGCCTTGGACTTGAGGACTCAGTGCCGAGGAATTGGAAAAAGAATGTTGTTGTGTTGCCTTGTTTATGATGTCGTCCATAGAGGTGTTGCTGCAAGCCAGGATTGTCGTGCCAAGAAAACGACGACAAATAGTGACAGAGTCGAGGCAAATGGTGACATAAAGTCTAAGTGTCAAATTTTAATTGCAAGGAGGAGGACGAAAATGAAGACATTCTATTGGTTGGGGTGAACAGTGTCTGGTCACCCCAACCCCTCATAGGAAATGCCTTTTGGCATATTAAAAAATACTTTAATATAATTTTAAATTAATAAAATATTAAGAACTAATATAAAAATTTAACATAACAGGAGTTTCTTCATGCAATTAAAATAAAAAATTTATAAAATATTTTGATTTTGAAACTAGTTATGGTTTTTGGGTAAGAGTATTGATAAAATATGGTACTGACCCATGGTATTATAACAAGGCCTATTTACAACTTAATAATATCCATGGTAAAATGGAGTAAATATCCATGGTTAAGAATCTTTTTTTTTTTTTTTTTTTGTAAATTCAGTGGGACCTTGCCATTTCTATTTATATTAAAAGACAGGCTACAAAATATAAAATCAGTCTTTGACCTCAACCTGCCCGAGGGAAACCAGGTCTGTTGGCCATCTAAAAGCATGATGTGCATCCCAGTACTGAAATTGTCTCTTACGTCTAAAGTTTTCTTGCGCTATCTGTTCAACTACTGTATTATGTACAATCATAACAGATAATAAAAGTTCATAACTAACAAAAAACCATCAAAATCTAACAAGATAAATCTTCTAGCCCTAAGATGAGGAGACTGGGGTAGGGTCTTTGACATTGGACCCTGGCATTTCTGCTTGATTGAGTTGCTGAAGAATCTTTTGGAGGAGTTTCTCCATGCGCCCCACTTTACCATCCAGTCTACTTACTCGATCTGCAGTCTGGTATTGTGTGATCTTAATATGCTGTTGCTGGTCCTGAATCTCCAAAAGCTGTGCCTGAGTGCAGAGGTCTGATTGAATTGGTTCTGTCTTGGCTTGAACTGGATGGTTATTCTGTATAGCTTTTGCAATCAAACATTTTACTATCCAGTACGTGTGGACTGTCTGATTGAACAGTGTAAGCCTTCCTCGTGTATGGCCTGGATCAGTAATGAAATCGAGGATCTCAGCCTCTGTCTCATTATCTTCAGGTTCCAACTGAATTTCCTTTTCCCACCCACGAATGTCATTGCGGACTTCAGAGGAATTTCCAATGACATAATTTACTGCTAACGTTTCTAGATGTTCCAGATTAGTTTTACGACCCCTTTTCTTGGGAGCGGGTTCGGATTGAGCAGGCTGCTTTCCTTTGGCAGTTACAGCCCTTTGATGTCTTTTTCCTATTGCAGGATGGGTCTTTTGGACAAGCACTGATAAACAGAATTGAACAGCAAATATGTAAGATGGTCTAATAATACAGAGCATGCGCCTTACTGTTACCTTGCTAGTGTGAATGTCATACAGGCGTAAGCGCCTCATCCCCTTATATTTACTATACCACTGATACAAGGACTCAGGACTTCGACTGACAGGGTTATTAACCTTAGACTTCGTATGATTCCTAATGTTATCAGACCTCTTACCGAAGCTGGGAGGATTATTGGGTTGACTCTGCAAAATATACAAGGGGTAGAACAGATTTTGGCTGGCAATCGCATTAATTAGGCAAGAGCGCTGACCGATATAAATGGCTACAGACCCAAACCTCCCTATCTTCGTCACAGTTATATAAACAACAAGATTCCAGAAGATTGCTTTTTCCAAACCAAAACAGAGAAGTAAAATTTCATGACAAGGCTTGCATGCAGGTGATTTGAAGCGCCGAGAAGCCTGGCTGTGGAAATCTAGCCAACAGTTTGTTAAGTTACTCCCTATATTCCCATGGTTGGCACTCTGATAGCAAATAGGATTGGGGATGATACTACCATACATTCGACCAGGGTTTATAGCGCAGACAGAGTAATTACAAGGGTCACGGAAACATGGAGGAACCAGTTTCATTTCAGGATTAAGCCACTTAACATTCTTCCTTAGACCCAAACTAACATGATTGTACTGCAAACAAACCAAAACTTCTTCATAATCCATCAGAAGAGCTGAGAAAACGATAGTAACATAACCTGACAGAGTCGAACTATAGCCTGGGTGAGAACTGTTGGGTTGCCTCCGCTGCCACCTCCAGTCTATCGCATGCAATGGATTATGCTTGCTAGAATGAAAGGGCAAAGTTAAATTACTTACCTTATTCACAGCTGGCTTTCCACGGTCTGACCATACAACCTGTCCATCATGCGCCATCATTCCTATCCCGGCGTTCACACACTTCGCCCTGCTTAACTGACAGTCCATAGTTAATGGTCTTGATTACAATTTATGGGAGCGCATGCCAAGTTGTCGCCTCCCGAATTCATAATGATATCTGTACACCCCGATCGGGGGGTTGGAGGTCTTTTGCCACTATCATTTGCAGCGATTGAAGTTCCACATTCCATATGAGGTCAGTTGGGCATCCATCTATGTGGCCCTCAACATTCTCACATCCCCAGTTGGCCAAGTAGTCAGCTGCTGCATTACCTTTTCTTTTAACATGGTGAGGGATCAGGTATTGTATGCGTTTCACCAATTGGCTCAGTTCCTCTATGAGGGCTGCTGTTCGCCAACTTTGGGAGATTTTCTCCCATTGTGTGCCTTGTTGGAGTTTTTGGAGCACCCCTGTGACCATTGTTGAGTCACCCTCCACAATGATCCTCTGGTACTGTTCTCTGATTGCAATCAGAAGACCTTGCTTGACCGCCATGAGTTCTGCTTCATTATTGGTTGCATGGCCTAAGTCCAGTGCATAGAATCTGCAGACAGCCCCCTTAGAGTTTCTGAAGATCCCACCTGAACCTGCTTGTCCGGGATTACCTTTCGAAGCCCCATCATAGTTAAGTTTCAGAAATCCAGGTTGGGGGGGCGCCATTGCTCTTCAATTGAATGGCAAGGAGGTCGGAATTTCCAAAGCCCTTGACTAAGCATCTGTGGTTTAAGATTCAACTTTTCCAATATGAGGACTTCAATTCCAACTGTCTTCCAATCTTCTTCCGTCCAACTTTCCGTTAAGATGGTTTCCCGAATGTTTTCTATGGAACGCTGCCATATATTATTCATTGGTTGTTCTATTTCTTGGAAGACCCTCTGGTTTCTTTCCTTCCAAGTATTCCAGAGTAGGAATCCAAATGCAAGGGTCCATGCTCTGTTGATTACTTGACAGTTGAATCTTCCTTTTCCCCAATTCGCTATGATTTCTATAACATTTTCATTGTTGTTTACCGGCTGCCTAAACAGATGCATTATGTTTTCCCATAGAGGCTGGACCTTTGTACAGGAGCTAAGCAAATGATCTGTCGTTTCTTCTTCAACATGACAAAAGGGGCAACATGATGGCCCAATCATACCTCGCTTGTGTAGGTTCTCCCAGGTTAATATTCTGTGATGACTTACTAACCAAAGAAAATATGTCACCTTTGGCCAATGTCGCATTTCCCAAATTCTTGAATTCTACATATTAAACCACTTAAATTAAGTTTTTCAAATTATGTTAGGGAATTTGGTTAAAATTAACTATTATGAAAAGGATCACTTCATCTATAAGTTAGATTATTCAGTATTAAGTTTTAATTTAAAAAATGTTATTAAGTTAAATTAAATTAAATTAAAACAATTATAAAACGAGTAGTCTTTAGTGCGACTTTTTGAAGGATTTTACCATGACTTTTTACGGTGTAATTTCTCTAAATTCCGGCAGGAATTTATTGAAAAGAGAAGTTTGATTGCTAACTTTGCACAATCGAAGTGCCCTAGAGGTTTTTGAGGGTGCTGAATCCATATATAGAGTCAAAAAACCAGTTTGAATAACAAAAACCAAGATTTTACCTCAAAATTTTTCCCCAGATTCCAGCACCTGAAACTTCAAAAAGTAGCACTAAAAACAACTCCATTATAAAATATTTTGATTTTGAAATAATTTATGATTTTTGAGTATGTCATATTAATAAGATATGGTATTGTCCATATTATTACAATATAACCTAAATTATTATGACATTTAACTAATAAAATATTTTTTAGATTTTTTTATAATCATATGTAAAAATACTTATCAACAAATTTAGTCAATCAAAAACTCAATTTACATTTTACAATATATATATATATATTTTAAAAGTTTTTCAATTTAATATTTCTTTTTCCTTATAGTTTAAATTCACAGGTACTTTTGACACCGGATTTGCATTTATGCATCACTCGTGTTTTCCTTATAGTTTAAATTCACAGCTACTTTTGACACCGGGTTTATATTTATGTATCACTCGTGTTTGGCGACTAAATTCGCAAAACTTGTGCCATGCGAACACACGCTAAATGTGAACATATTGTTCGGACGCCATTCATCTCTGCTGTCCACTGGAGTCAAATTTCACATTCGCAGTAGCTCTATTATTTCACTTGCATAATTTCTCAAATGCACGAAAATTTGCCCAAAATCCCCTGTTAGCTCTTCTTCCAGGGCATAATAACAGTGGCGAGCAATGAAAGTCTATTGTACTTTGATCATCAGGAACTTCAGAGGCATGGTCGTGGCCTACCAGGGGATTCCTGTCCTCTGTAATTCTATGCACCCAAAAAATCCCATTACATTCTATCCCACCTCACAGAACAGCCGGTTTTTCTCAGAGTGGAAGTTGGCAGCTGAGGAGCTGAAGCGCAAGCTGAATGTTAGCAGGGGAGACAATAAATATGAGAGCTTTGGGAAAAACGCTCCCTCCATTAGTGCTAGTGAATATAATAATAACGACAAGGATGAAATCTCTAGGAAAAACTTTCCCTCTTTTATTGCTGAGCGCGTGGTCAAAGGTGGCAGAGAATATAACAATGATGAATATGAACGCTTAAGGGCATCTGCCAAGATCTCTCGACCTCCACCACAAATGGTGCCATGGCAAAAAGGGCTTGTCAACAAAGTCCATTTTATTGGAATAATAGGTCTGCCCGTTAAATTTGAACGCCTAGTATCAGGAGGAGCGTGTGCATGGACTAGACTCGGAGTTAAAACTGGTAGTCAAGGGGAAATTATATGGTACGGATTGTTAATACCTGGATTAACATAAATTATTGAGATTTTCAAATATTGTTTATTCTATTAAAATTTTCTTTTCTTCTGGGCAAACATGTCTTGGCTTCCCTGTTTTTTAAAATCTTGTAGTGGGTCGGGATTTTCTATAACTACTCCTAATTTATTTTGACAAAATAGATGAATGTTCTTGTAAATTATGCCCATTGGCCTTTAGTTGGATGGTGAGAGGAGGGTGCTAGTACAAGGCTTGAATCTTGCAGACAACATGCCCACCATTCTCTAATTTGGTGCCGATATAGAAAATTTAAATGCATGAATAAATGCCAATGACAGCCCTACAATTAAGCAGCACGGCAGACTGACAAACACAGCAATTAATAAGGAAACAGCGGCATAAAAGGTGGGAGGACGCCAGAGTTAGAATAGGGAAAACCCCCAGCGGAGTAAAAATTTCCACTTTTAAGGATGCCTCTATTCCTGGCGTCTCAGGAATGATACAAGGGACCATGTTTAAAACGTGAAACTGATCGATTTAATGCTCATGTAGAGAGGATAAAAAAATTCACTGAAACGCCAAAAAACACGTGCCATACATGAACCTGTGCCTCTGTTCACTTTTTGCACAAGAAGTATATGTTATGTTTAACAATCCCCTAAGACGCATACTTGTTATGAATTTGTCATTTTAGTCGGCAAAGTCTTCATTTAGGTCAGAACAGCAAATGCTCCCGAAAAGTTCAAGAGTCAAGCCCACCTACTCCACTTTGAGCTGTAAATAACATGGTCATTCTCGAACCAAATTTGATGTTTGCATTGCCGTCAAGAGCTCACAGTGAACTAGCGAGCACCACATCCATTCTATATTGACATGTGACCAAGCCAAGGGTTGTGCCACATTGGTTCCATGAGTTGCATTCCCCTTTACAAGTTTGCAACTGCATGAACTAACAAAGATGACAAACAGCTATACAGAAGCCTGCAAATCCTCAGTGAACGACACCAACTGATTCTGTTTCTAGTTCCACCACTGAAGACCCTACCGTACATCTTGCTTTATAATAGTTTAATATTCATGCACAAATGGGCAAAAACATGAAGAATATTTCCTACAATACTTAAACAATCACGTCATGTGACCCTACTCCGAGCTCATCAAATAACACATTTATTTAGGTTTCTTTGAGGGTTTTATCCTCTACTTACAAACAATATGAGCGAACCATAGTTGTTTTAGGTCAATGCTTGCAACTGGAAGTGGATATACCTGCCTTTGCAAAAATAGGTACAACACTTTCCTGGTCATTCTCTTGTTTGCCACACCCAGCAGTCTCGATGTACTACTATATTGTGTTACTGTCATCTCTGCAACAATTCTCTTATCTTATTCCCTTGCTTTTGCTGCAACGTTGCAATCAGTCATAGAAATCCCTCTGAATGCTCTCTGCAACATAACTGTCAATAATGAAATCGGCCCTTGTATGAAAAATTATGATAAAGTACAGATAGAACCCCGAAGAAAATCAAACATTCATTGAAAATTACCCTTTTAATTCTTGTTAGCACCATATTTAGGCCCCTTTTCTCATATAACTGCGGGTCAAAAGCTTAGGGAGTGGACTTCATATATACCATAATCTAGTTTAATTAAATTGTCATGTACACCGTCCCTTAATTCAAGCTGCCATCAATTTCTATGCAACCATCAATAAAACCAAAAAGTTGCCACTATCATAATAGCGAGATCCATATTCACCAATGACTTCTTTGGCTCATAGGGATGTAATTCCTTGAAGCCTTATGTGGCTGACATTGTCGTATATGGGATACGGCTGAAATCAGACATCTAGACCTCTTTAGTGTTGTTGCGGTGTAGCTTCCTACTTTGTAGCCAAAATAATCGTTTACCACTCAATCAACATGTTATGCTTCATCCAACAACCACTTTACTTGTCCTCCTCCAAGGATGATTCCTCTACTCTTGTTACCACCTTCTTATCATCTCTCAGCCAACCTCCTGTTGCATTGCTAACATACACTAGAGGAATCAAATGTGTTGGGCTTAGTTTGTTTCTACCATACATTGCCTCACCTTTGAATCTAGATAACGTTCTCATTGACCAACACAATCTAGTGGGGAAGTCACGATCCATAGTGCTTGTCCCCACTATGGTGATTTAGGGGTCCACGTGAATTCCCTAAGTTTGTTGTTTCCCATCAATGTGATCTTGTTGTAGTATGTGCTCTTCACTTTTTGGATGCCTTCCTTTACTAATTTGAAACCATTGTGGATGCTCTTATTTCTGTCGTATGTGCCGACAATGCTCTCCATGATTCCATTTCACTCAATGTCTTCATCAACTTGCTCCTCTACATGACCATGCTGTTGAAATATGTAGAAATTATACAAACAATATGTATGCCAATGGATTCAATCTGATCATGCGATATGCTAAAGCAAGATACTAAATCCTTCTACAAATCAATTGTGGAAAATAAACATGATCGCCAATCACAACATGTAAAGAAAGAAGCAAATCAAACCACAACATAGATATTTTCCCCAGGAAAGCTTGCTGCTCAAAACCCCTCTATTTTCTATTGTATATTCACCAAGGAATCATGAAACAATTACAATGCACTCTTCTCACAAGAGTCTTCTGCACTCTTACAACTGTCTCACACTGATCCGGACAAAATCGACCAACACTTAGCCAATTTTTAGCCTCTGCTCAACTTGCCTTGCTTACGAATTCATGTGAAATGCAATCCCTATTCTTTAGGAAATTCAGCCTTCCAAAACTGCACAATGCTCACGGGCAATCCTATGGGTGTTTTACTGCATGCGGGCAGCCTATTAATGATACAACTGATAGTTAGCATCCCTTTAACCTTTGTCTCAACTGGATTTTCACTGGAACTGGCATGCATGCAACTATTAATAATAAATCATTAGTTACATGACAAATCACTGCATGTGAATTAAATTTGATTTAATTTACTTGACCTCTCACTAGTGCAACAAACAATTACAACTAGTTAAACTGATTTTAACTCAATTAATTGAGTTAATTGATTTCTCATGCATTAAACTAATGCACTAACTGCAACTTGGATTCAATAACTAATAGAATCACTCTGCGTGCCTCACCAACCACCCTCAACTCGAAATTCATGAGCTAACTTAGTTTATCACACTCAGTTAACTATTACAAGTGATTATGAGATAAGATTACATTTTATTGTCCAATTTAATTAAGGGAGAATTAAAGTAGACACACATTTCTTGTTGACTTTTCAACAAAATATGTAACTAGGTTCGGTCTTCATAATGACATGAGTTATCATGATTTTATGTAATTAATGTAAAGAAGAAAAATAAAACTATTTTTATCATATGCTTGAGACATGGGTTTCATGCTCAAGGAATTTTATAGATCAAGCTCCCATTGTGAGCTATTATGTAATATTCCCAATTAGCTTTGCTAATTGGAATATTTCATTTTTGCTTTATTTTGCCGCTTTAGCTAGAAATAATAAATAAAGTGAGAAATAAGGGGGGTCACCTCACTTTAGTCACCTCACTTTATAAATAAAGTGTTCTTTTCGTAGTTGATTGACGTTATAACTTAAAGAGGGGGCCTTGGGGGTCCACATGAGTATGATGGGGAGGCATCAGGCTGACCCAAGGTTAACTGCGCAGGTCAAAGGAGAGTAAGGACGCAGTTAAGTTTTGGAGGGAGTTTGGCATTATAAAAGGAGGGGTTCTCACCTCATTTGGACATGCTTGATTTGATATTGATATTGAGAGCTAGACTTCTGTCTGCTTCAGCACGCCGGTTGTTTAGTCGGTCTGCAGCACTGTTTAGTGCAACCGAGTGTCTCCGGTCAGAGATCTCACCCTTAGCCTCGGGGGACTTCGAGTGCCTGCCCTGGTAAGGTTATTTCTGGTTTCACCCTTAGCTTCGGGGGACTTCGAGTGCCTGCCCTAGTAAGGTTATTTTCTGAGTTTCATCCTTCAGTTTCAGTGGGAATTGGTGGCAGTTTCAGGTGGAGATTCGGAGAGGAAGAAGCCCTCTTGTGGCTGCGCAGATCTAGCAGGTGAAACGCTGTTTCAGGAGGAGGAAGGACGCAGTTCCTATCTGGGAGGAAGGACGCTGTTCCTGAGGGAAGGAAGGACGCAGATCAGTCTTGGAGTGAGGACGCTGTCCATCAGGAAAAGGAGGACGCAGATCTGAAGGCATATTGATAGATCCAGCCTTGGAGATTGTAGATCTGAGCAGATATTTGCAGATCTGGTTCTGTAGGTTGCAGATCTGGAGAGGCAGCATTAGATCCAGCTTGGGAGATTGCAGATCTGAGGAGATATTGGCAGATCCAGCCTAGATCTGAAGAGATAACATCAGATCCAGCCTTTGAGGTTGCAGATCTGAGGAGATATTGGCAGATCTAGCATAGATCTGAAGAGATAGCAGTAGATCTGATATAGGAGGACACAGATCCGGAGGGATAGGCCGCAGATCTGGATTGGAGGCTTCAGATCCAGCAGATCTGAGCATATAGGACGCTGATCCATCTGGGAGGACGCTGATCTGATGAGTAGGGTCATGTGAGCAGGGCTTGACAGCGTTTTCCAGGGTCTTTGGCCTTGAGGAGCTGAGCTTTTCATCTGGGGGGTTTTTGTGACCAGCACTACATCTGTTTCAGCGCTGTCACTAGCAGAGACAGCGTTTTCATTGGTGAGGGTTTGGAGTATTGATATCAGCTATCCTTTAGTCTTCAGCTCATAGTTCCAGTGCAATCCAGCTTCAGTCTTCAGAGCAGTCTTCAACCAGCTAGGACGCTGTCCTTGTTGCAGCCATTATTTGTCTGAGAGGGCCTCCACTTGCCTAGGGCAAGGATAGGTGCACTCATTCTGATTTTCTTGTACTCCTCTCTATGTACTTTCAGATTAATAAAATGGCTCAGTTTTCTGGCATTCTATGTGTAATTGTTCCATGATTTGGTTCAGCATTGTATTTTCTATATCTGTCTGGCATATTTCTGTGTATTATTGGTTATTTCCCCTTGGGGATATTACAGTGGTATCAGAGCATAATTCTGGCTCAGCCTGTGGTCTATGACATTGGGAAAGAGATCATACAGAGGTTTGCTAAATTTTGGAGAGCAATAGCAGTACAATACCAGAAACGCAGTTGGAAAAAGGGCCAAAATAAAAAGGGTCAAATTTTGAAGTTTGGAATTAGGAGAAACGTTTTCTGGGTTTTTCTGGGTTTTGGACAAGGATCACCTTCCCAAATTCCTGGAAATTTCTGAGTAGTTTTCAATGAGTAAAACGGAGGTCGAAGTTAAGCAGCAGTATGGTTTTGCAGCAGCCGTGCAGTTTCTGAGGAGCCTGTAGGCACCTAGCAGAAAATGCCAATGGCAGGTGGTGTAGATCCGGCTCGATGGGCAGCCGTTTTTGCAGAGTGGCAGGGCTTAGGACAGGCATTCATGGATACTCTCCCCTTTGAGCGCTATCTCCAGTATCGATGCGGCATCAAAACCCCTGAGCAGCACCAGCACAAGGGGCACGGATACCACCGTGATGACCACCGTGCCGCTAGTAGATTCCATTTGCCTATGTTTGATGGTTCATCGAAGAATTCGGCAAAGTCATGGGTGGAGAAGCTGGACATCTATTTCCAGCTTAATCAGATGACGCAGTCAAAGGCCATTAAGGTGGCAACATTGCATCTGGATGGTGAGGCCCGGGATTGGTGGTTCCAGGGGATGGTGACACTCGGGCATTCTACAGTGACGACATATGCCGAGTTTACCCGGAGGGTGGTAGAGCGCTTTGACAGGAGGGATCCGGAGCAGCATTTTGTTGAGCTGACCAAGCTCAAACATACTGGGAGTGCAGAGACATACATTTCAGACTTCTTGAGGGTTTCGGTGATGGTACTTGATTTATCTACAGCTTGGATGGGTTGCATGTTTGTGGAGGGGCTGTCAGAGCCACTTCGTGGCCTAGTCCGGTCGAACAGACCGGCTACCCTTCAGGATGCCATCAGCAGGACTCGGGACTTACAGGATGTCTTACCCAGGACTCGGACACCTTATCCCCCGAGACAGGCCTTCCAGCCTAAGGGTAAGGACACGAGGGCTCCGCCTCCCAAGGCGAATCCTGGACGAGGGCAGTTTGATGATGAGGCCAGGAGAGAGCTGAGGAGGGAGCGGTTGTGCTTCACTTGCCGGGAGCCATGGGCATCAGGACACAGGTGTGCGGCAGGGAAGGCACACTTCATTGAGGTCTTCTCTGAGAGCAGTGGAGAAGAGGATGAGGGAACACAGGATTGCAGGGAGTTCGAGGATACACCTAGTGAGACACAGGACTCACCATCATTAGAGACCTCCTTGACCGTGCCGGTTGATATCGTAGTGGAGGAGGTAGAGCCTACCCCGGTAGATCCATCCACTGAGGTGATGACTGGAGCCATGTTTGAGTCTTCGGGTGGTAGCAGCACACGACAGATGGGTGAGGTATCAGGAGATATATCCACTATCGATGAGGCACTAGGAGATACAGAGGTATTGGATGATGGTCGCAGACAGCGGTATCATCGGCTTCGTACGGACCTTCGAGTTTTGAGGGAGAAGGCCGCGTCAGTACGGGAGACCATTTTGTTGCAGGACCAGGAGCTGGAGGGTATGAGAGTGACTTGTGCCAAGTCGGCGGCCAAGTTGGTCCGCATTGGGGAACAGCTGGATTCCCTGATGGTACAACCAGAGGGCACGAGGGAGCGTCGGATCATTCCCCTTCAGGCATGCATGAATGGGACTAGCAGTATTGTTGGGTCATCTCTTCCCATTAGAGAGAGAGAGGCAGAGCCACCTAGTCAGGTCTCATATATTGACTTGGATAATGGTATGAGACGATTAGAGTTGCACAGGGTACAGCAGCCACGTGTTGAGGTTGGATGGCGAGAGATTTTGAGTTGGTACTCGATGGAGCGGACTATGGATGAAGAGGAGGTCTCAAGGAGAGATCTCACTGGAGATGAACTTCGACACACCATGGGGTGCAATGACTTTCTTCCCTTCTCACAAGAGCAAATAGAAGATGGTGGACATCTTAGGATGGATAACATCTCTCATGCTTGTGTTGGACATCCCTTGAGCCATACACATCATGATGAGAGGTTTTTGCCTACCACCTATTTGATTCTTGATAGGGTCTCATTGATCCTTGAGAAGTTTATACTTCAAAATCCCATGAAGTGCAAAATCAGAAATTTGATTTGGGAGGATGGTAGCCCTCATGACAGGAGTACCAGGATGAGGAGAAGGAGGCATCCACAAGTGATTGAGTGGATGGGGATGATGAGCAAGGAGCTAGGGGGCTACTTGCAGATCTGTGCTACCAGGCAACAGGAGGCTTGGCTGCGCTGGTTACTCTTGAAAGAGTTTGGCCATCTCTTGGCAAACACTCTTCCTAAGAGTCGGAGGGTGGAGGAAAGATGGCTGGATACTTGCATCATTGAGCAGCATAGAGTAGGGATGCATGGTGTTGATGTGTTACTCATATCATTCATTGTGTCTTCGTCACATGAGTTGCATGATGGAGGTATGGGGAGGCAACACAATTTCTTGTTGCTTCGCTGGGGAGAGCAAGGGCAGATTTGCCCTCACACTTTGCATGATGTTGCAGGAAGAGGGGATGGCACTATCTCCTTGATCTTTGATGATGACGGGGAAGCACTTCCATCTTGGGGAGTATTCCACACTTGTTGCAGCAGTATTAGAGGAGTCTTTGACAAGGAGCATGTCAAAGAGCAGAGTCTTGTATTGACAAGAGCTTATTTGCATGAGCTCCCAGCGTTGTCACCTTGGAGCAGAACATTATGGATGAAGTGTGCGCAACAGAGATATGGTGGATCTATAACCCATAGGTCCCAGGATCACTTCATATTTGTTGCACAAAGAGGCGGTAATGATGGTAGAGACATCTATGGCATATTCTTCTTGACTTGGGTTTCCAAGCATGAGGAGGATTATCTTCTTGCAGTACATGGTTCATTCTTCTTCATAGCATGCCAAAACACTATGGAGGACTCATGTACCATCTTACTTCCAGCATATGGTCAGATTTGTATGGGAGGCTTGATTATGAGAGAGACACATGAGCTGAATGTGCCTTTGAGTATTTTCTGCACTACATGTTCTAATAGGAGCATGGGAGGAGGCATGGCCACCACTACTACATATGTGTTCTCTTTTGTGGTGGGCCATGAGATTGATATTCATCCATTGTACAGCTATGGGCAAGTGTTTGGCCTTATGTTGTTGTCATATTCAGCCATTTACTATCCATTAGTAGATGTGATGAATCTTGTACATTGCTTGCCATGTAATTTTCTGAAGTTGCAGTGGATGAGACTACGTTGTATCCTTGTGAGAGATTGTTTGCTTTATGTATCCTCATGTAGAACCTTCAGCAAACATCTCATTAGGGTGATCCATGATGACCATGTCATATTCTTCATGGATGGTTTGTTTTGGGCCAGCTTGTTCTTCATTGATAGAGGAACCTTCTATGGTGGATTGTTTTTCACTTCGCCATTGGAGGGCAATGATTTTGCAGCCCAGGATCAGCATAGACTCCACACTTGTCATGAGTGGAGAGAAGGACAGCATGGGGTAAGCTATGATGCTTGCCAAGTTCATATTTTCAGCCCACCTTCATTACCAGAGCTTGAGGTGGAAGGAGATTTTCAGGAGTTGCCTTGTTGGGAGGTGGCTCATTTTGTCTAGGTGATTGCTTGGAGATGGAGGATCCACAGGAGGGAGATATTCCTCATTATATTTTCGACTCCATGCCTTGATTGGAGAGAGGTGACGAGTTGGTTCACGGTTGATGGGCCAGCTTACACAGTCATAGATGCAGAGCAGCAGCGGTCATGGTCTTCAGTCATAGCCAGAGGCAGTGAGCAGTCCGAGCCATGGGACTTGGGCTATTATTGGCCATGGTGGCGATGGGACCCGGGCGGATTGTTGGTTGGCTGGTGTCATGAGAAATCAGTTTGGGATCCTAGCATTGAGATATCCCTTCGTATCAGGGTGATGCAGGAGATAGAGAGGTTTCAGTGGGACCCAGGCACATTTTGCAGTATCGGTGAGGAGCATCAGCTAGAGAGTAGGCTTGTTCAAGCACTGCTTGAGAACAAGCAATTTTTGCCGGATGAGGATGCCACTTGGGAGAGCGAGCAGACTTTACGGCATCCATCACTTCAGTTGCTTGAGGACAAGCAACGTTTTGCCGGGGGAGACTGTAATATTCCCAATTAGCTTTGCTAATTGGAATATTTCATTTTTGCTTTATTTTGCCGCTTTAGCTAGAAATAATAAATAAAGTGAGAAATAAGGGGGGTCACCTCACTTTAGTCACCTCACTTTATAAATAAAGTGTTCTTTTCGTAGTTGATTGACGTTATAACTTAAAGAGGGGGCCTTGGGGGTCCACATGAGTATGATGGGGAGGCATCAGGCTGACCCAAGGTTAACTGCGCAGGTCAAAGGAGAGTAAGGACGCAGTTAAGTTTTGGAGGGAGTTTGGCATTATAAAAGGAGGGGTTCTCACCTCATTTGGACATGCTTGATTTGATATTGATATTGAGAGCTAGACTTCTGTCTGCTTCAGCACGCCGGTTGCTTAGTCGGTCTGCAGCACTGTTTAGTGCAACCTAGTGTCTCCGGTCGGAGATCTCACCCTTAGCCTCGGGGGACTTCGAGTGCCTGCCCTGGTAAGGTTATTTCTGGTTTCACCCTTAGCTTCGGGGGACTTCGAGTGCCTGCCCTAGTAAGGTTATTTTCTGAGTTTCATCCTTCAGTTTCAGTGGGAATTGGAAGCAGTTTCAGGTGGAGATTCGGAGAGGAAGAAGCCCTCTTGTGGCTGCGCAGATCTAGCAGGTAAAACGCTGTTTCAGGAGGAGGAAGGACGCAGTTCCTATCTGGGAGGAAGGACGCTGTTCCAGAGGGAAGGAAGGACGCAGATCAATCTTGGAGTGAGGACGTTGTTCCAGCAGGAAGAGGAGGACGCAGATCTGAAGGCATATTGATAGATCCAGCCTTGGAGATTGTAGATCTGAGCAGATATTTGCAGATCTGGTTCTGTAGGTTGCAGATCTGGAGAGACAGCATTAGATCCAGCTTGGGAGATTGCAGATCTGAGGAGATATTGGCAGATCCAGCCTAGATCTGAAGAGATAACATCAAATCCAGCCTTTGAGGTTGCAGATCTGAGGAGATATTGGCAGATCTAGTATAGATCTGAAGAGATAGCAGTAGATCTGATATAGGAGGACACAGATCCGGAGGGATAGGACGCAGATCTGGATTGGAGGCTTCAGATCCAGCAGATCTGAGCATATAGGACGCTGATCCATCTGGGAGGACGCTGATCTGATGAGCAGGGTCATGTGAGCAGGGCTTGACAGCGTTTTCCAGGGTCTTTGGCCTTGAGGAGCGGAGCTTTTCATCTGGAGGGTTTTGTGACCAGCACTACATCTGTTTCAGCGCTGTCACTAGCAGAGACAGCGTTTTCATTGGTGAGGGTTTGGAGTATTGATATCAGCTATCTTTTAGTCTTCAGCTCATAGTTCCAGTGCAGTCCAGCTTCAGTCTTCAAAGCAGTCTTCAGCCAGCTAGGACGCTGTCCTTGTTGCAGCCATTATTTGTCTGAGAGGGCCTCCACTTGCCTAGGGCAAGGATAGGTGCACTCATTCTGATTTTCTTGTACTCCTCTCTATGTACTTTCAGATTAATAAAATGGCTTAGTTTTCTGGCATTCTATGTGTAATTGTTCCATGATCTGGTTCAGCATTGTATTTTCTATATCTGTCTGGCATATTCTTGTGTATTATTGGTTATTTCCCCTTGGGGATATTACATATTAGGACTGGTCATAAAGTTAATTGAGTCAGTGTCATGTATTGAAGACCCATTTGGGCATGTTACATATTGTCAAAGAAAATTTATTTGGGTCATAAACCCTCCAAAGCCTCGTCACAAGCACTCATTCAAGTCGGCCTTCCGAAGAAACTAGAGATCGTTCTAGAAGGAGATGTCGGCCTAAACACTAGCACAAGTCAACTTATTTTGCAAGGACATACACTATATAAAGGAGGACTTGACCTCACTCGAGGGGACATTTGACAAGCATTTGAAATAAAATATCAAGTGTGAGAAACACAAGAAGAGAAGCTTCTCATCAAGCAAAGAAGGGAGAAGGAGCCGAAGTGATTTTGATCTGTTTTGGGGCAAAATACTCTCACAAGTGCGAAGAAGATTAGTACCATCTGCTGCAGAAGAAGCCGAGTTATCACAATTATTCTAGGAGGCAGAATCAAGGAAGAAACCAAGTCACTTATCAAGCTGAATTACAGAAGGAGATATTATCCAAGTGAGAAGGAAATTAAGGGATAAAATTTTTGTTTGTCCCTCACACGTGCTACAACTAGGCTTTTCGAAAAGACGGAGAATTGTAGGTCTGTGACAATAGGCCGAAATCTGAAGAGAAGCAAAGATCCATGATGAAGCAATTAGTTTGACTAGCGGAAAAAGAATTGTTTCAAGGAAGCCTTGTGAATTGGTCTTGGAAAGGTTCTTAGGTCAAGGGTCTTGGTCTTGGAATTCATCACTTGATGGTTCTATAAGAAGAAGAATTCGTTTGGGTTTTCCTCTCAAGATTGGAGAGTTTTTGGCCATCGCTGATCGCCTATATCTCGCGTCCTTTGTCTCATTGTTGTTTATATTTTGATAGTTGTTTGATGAAAAAAAACACAATAATAGTCAAGGTAAAGAAGAACCTAATCAAGAGAAGTAAAAGGTATTCACAAACATTTATCATTGTTAGATTGTTGGCATTTTGACGTATGTGTTGTCCTTGATGGCAACCCACTTGTAACAGGATAAGTATGTGTTGACAGGATGTTCTCAAATAAGTTCAGAGGTGACACGGTGATGGAACAAAATGACAAAATGTTGGGTCAGAGGTTTGCAAGTTAGAGACATAAGAATTATGAAGGAAAATCTTTGAAGAAATATACGCAGGTTATATAAGGCAAAGTCGCGTACACACGCGGGACGAAAGAAGTGAAACACGCGGGACATAAGAAGTGAAGTCACGTACATTTGGTGCACTTTTCTTATTAAATATCAAGGGTCTTTACCATGGTATTAGCCCACAATATTGAGCATAGTAATGACTATTTGATCTCGTCAACGATTACCACTGGCATTAGTGTGGTTTTGGCTCATGGTATTGGCTAAGGCTCAAACTATATAAGGAGGTGAAGATCAAAGTGCTAGTGGTGTGCATGAATAAAGATGATTGTTGAATACTTCAATCTGAAGTATATTTGCATTGTATGGGCTATAGTTGATAAGTTGATCTGAAATAATTATGCACCTACAAATACAATGATGGATCAGGATCATGTGACCTGAAATGACTTACTATTGTATGATCTGCTCATGGATTGACTAGATCTATGATTTGACGAATGATTTTCTCTTTGAATGTTATGATATGGGTCTGTCTGAAGTTTTGAAGTGCTGCACAATTATAGGTCAACATTTATAGATATATACATAGGTTGGTCTCTGTGAAAGTGCGCATACATGCGGGAGTGCTTAATAAAATGTGCGTACATAAAGTAGGATTTTGTAATATTCCAAATTAGCAGTTCAACTAATTGGAATATTAATTTTGATTAATTTTTTCATTTCTTAATGTTGGGCGGAAATAAAGTGGGAAGGGGACCCACAAATAACATTTGGCCAAAATAAAGCCTTTTCCTAAAGTAATGAAGGGAAAATTGTGGCTTTAGTGGTGGGGCCGAGTTGGTCTTAGGTGGCAGCGTGGAGGGGGCACGAAGAAGGCAACGTGAGAGTGGCTGGAGGTAGGCGGCACGTGGTTGGCTCAAGGAGAGGCAACGCAGGCCCAGGTGGGACCTAAGGAATGTGTTGGGCCTCAATGGACAAAAGGGAGAAAGAATGCCTCGTTTGTCATTCATTCAACTTATTTCTTATTGTCAATTTGACTGAGCACGCTTGAGCCAGAAAGCCAAGTTTGCAGTGCTGTTCAACACATGAGATCTTTAAGCGGAGATCTCAACCTCTACCTCGGGGGACTTCGAGTGCCCACGCAAGAGAGGGTTCTGCATTTTTTGGGAGGATTATCCATTAATATCTTCAAGAGACAGCGTAGTCCCTTCAGGACTGCGTAGAGACACAGAGGACTACGCAGTGCAGTTGGGTGTTGGTGTCGGGAGTGTGGAAGAGAAGAGGAGCTTCAGCAGGATATTCAGAGGGGAGGCTAGCCACCTCCTACCAGGGATTTTTGTAGCCTTTTAGAGGCATTTACTAGCAGCGTCCTCCAGTGGTTCGATTTCCCCAGTAGATCAGTGAGCCAAGCCCAAGAGGGCCAATTTCTGGGGTCGAGCTTTCAGCAAACCCTTCACAAGTTTTTGTGGGTTTATGGAGGAGAGTCCAGTGTCCAATTCCCGTAATTTTTTGAGCATAGGAAGCAGGCTAAATAGTAGACCGAAGATAGCCAACAACAACATTTTCTGGGCTAGGCAACGTAGTGATTGAGCCATGCAAAGCTATTTCCAGCAGGAGTTTTTGCTTGGGTTTGAGTTGCCCTTCAGCCTGCCTTGAGCAGGCCCAGGTGCAATCTTTTCAGCACCTCGTTTGTACTCTTTCCCAATATATGAATAAAATGGCTCAACATTGATTTTGGCTCCAAATTGTGTGTTTTAATGGTGTATTTCTTGTTGCTGTAGTTTTTAGTCTATTTTGCTTTGTATTACTGTTTAATCCTAATTTGTGATATTACAGTGGTATCAGAGCTCATAGACTTGGCTCAGCCTGTGGAGCACGCAGTCTATCACACCGGAAGACAGACAGAACGTGACTTATCGGAGGCAAAGATACAGGAGTAGAGAAAGAAGGCTCGAAATCACTCCAGATCATGTTGACAACGTTCCAGAGGTCAAAGAGAGAGAGATGGCACACACAGATGATGGGAGGAATGAGGAGGAGTTTGCTCACCTTCTTCTAAAATCTGTGCAAGACCTCTCCAAGAGGATTGAGGAGATGGGTCAGAAGCTTAGTAATGGCAGTAAAGGGAAGGGAATTTAAGGAGAATTCTAGATTGGGGAAGGGTTTGGCAGTTCGCAGCACCAAGCATGCTTTCACACTACCCTTCCGACCGTACCCTACACTCCATGCTCCGCCATTCCCACGTTCCTAGCTTCGGGGATAGGAGGACAACATGAGCCAGAGGAGACTCACTATGAAGAATTCTTTGTAGAGTACCCATCCTATGGGCCAGAATTTGGAAGGGCCATCATCTTCAATGAGTTTTGCTAGCTGAAGAACAACAACAAACCCAAAGGCCAGGCCAAAGGAGGAGGGTACACGCAGGGGAGTGACCTGCAACGTACCGTGGGTAGGCTTTTCCTTCCAACATTTGATGGGTCCTCAAAGAGCTCAGCTAAAGCATGGGTGGAGAAGCTGGATATCTACAGTCTACTTCTAGCTTAATCAGATGATAGAGTTGAAGGCCATTAAGGTGGCTACGATGCACTTGGAGGGAGAAGCCCACTACTGGTGGTTTCATGGGTTGACTATGCTGGGTCATGCAGGGGTGACAACATATGATGACTTTACCAGGAGAGTGCTGGATAGGTTTGATAGGAAGGATCCTGAAGATCACTTTGGAGAACTGACCAAACTCAAGCAAACGGGGAACCCTGAAACATATATTTCTAAGTTCTTGAGATTGTTAGTGATGGTTCTGTATTTGTTGGAGCCCAGGAGGATTTTCATGTTCATAGATGGGCTGGAAAAGCCATTGCATGGGCTAGTGAGGTCAACTTGACCCACTATACTCTAGGACGCAGTTGGGAGAACTCGGGATCTTCAGTATGTATTGCCAAGGGCTAGGGCCCCTATGCCCAACAGACCAGCTTTCCAGCAAAGAGGAAGGGATGTGAGAGCTCCACTCTCGAGAGGGAACCAGGGCTAGGGGCCATTAGATGATGACACTGGGAGAGATCAAAGGAGGAAGAAGCTTTGCTTCACATGCCAGGAGTCGTGGGCACCAGGCCACAGATGTGCAGCAGGGAAGGCACACTACATCGAGGTCTTCTCAGACATCGAGGGAGAAGAGGAGACACTCTTTGAGATGGGAGGTGAGGACAACGCAGCATCTCAAAGAGAAGGGCCTCCACCTCCACCCCCACCAGCAGCAAGAGGAGCAACATTTGCACCGACTAGAGGGGTCCTTGCATCTTTGCAGGGATACCCAAATACTTAACGGTGAGGATTAGGGGGACAGATCAGGGACAACGTGTGGAGCCACGCACAACTTTATAGATGCCTAGATGGTGGAGAGGAGGGGCATCCAGACAAAGGGATTTGATGGATTCTCTGTGCTAGTACTGGGAGCTAGGACCATGCAGTGCATGCGTTACGTTCCAGCCTTGATAGTGACCACGGGGACTTACTTAGTGACAAATCATTTCTTCGTGGTCAACATTTCGGACACAAACATAGTGTTGGGGGTCCAATGGCTCATCACCTTTGGTAGAGTCACTACAGATTGACAGAAGCTGGAGATGGAGGTCCTGGACAAGAACGGGAAACCGGTGATGCTTAGGGGTATGCATTCATACCCACCTCAGATAGTCTTTGCGCATAGGATGGAGGCAGACTTAAGATGGGGAGACATAGAGTGGGTAGTTGAGTTGAGGATTTCAGAGGCAGATGGTTCAACTAGACCCCACATCCAGATGTACACGCCATCCTCGACTGTTACTCCACGGTTTTCAGGGACATTCCACCAGGGCAGCCACTCGAACGAGGATTTGAGAACACCATTGACTTGGAGCCCGGTATTTAGGCCGTGATCTCAACTCCGTATAGGCACCCCAAGGCCTATTGGGATGAGATTGAGAGGGCCATACACGAGCTTTTGGCCTTGGGGCACATTCGACCGAGTTCGAGCCCCTTTGCTTCATCAGTGGTCCTGGTGAACAATAAGGATGGTACACTGAGAATGTGTATCGATTATAGGGCCTTGAACAAAAAGACAATGAAGAACCGCTACCCCATCCCGCGGATAGATGAGTTGATGGATGAGTTAAGGGGGCTAAGTTCTTCTCCAAAATAGATTTGAGGTCAGGGTACCATCAAATTTGAGTGAGGGACAAGGATGTCCCCAACACAACGTTCAGGTGCCATTATGGACACTTTGAGTTTTTGGTGATGCCCTCGGGCTAACCAATTCTCCAGCCACCTTCCAGTTTTGTATGAAACACATCTTTCGTGACCAGCAGCAGAAGTTCGTGCTAGTCTTTTTTGATGACATTTTGATATATAGTCAGACATGGGAGGAACATTTGCAGCATGTGGAGGCAGTGTTGTGTATTCTGGAGGAACAAAAATTCTACGTCAAACTGTCCAAGTGTGAGTTTGGGCTGACTGAGATGCTATACTTGGGCCACATTATAGGTGAAGATGGGGTACGGGTGCATGAGGAGAAGATTATGGCCATCAGAGATTTGCTAGAGCCCAAGAATGTCACCGATTTGAGGGGATTTGTGGGCATTTGCACTTATTATAGGAAGTTCATGAAGGGCTTCTCTCAGTTAGTTGCGATCCTCACGGATTTGACTAGGAAGGGAGCATTCACTTGGACCCCCACAGCTCGGGAGGCTTTTGACTGCCTCAAGCAGGTGATGAGTAGCTGCCCAGTACTTGCACTCCCTGATTTTACCAAGCCATTTGTCTTGGAGTGCGATGCATCCATAGTAGGAGTTGGGGCATTACTGATGCAGAATGGGCACCCCATCGCTTTCAAGAGCCGAAAGCTCTTGTCTCATGAGAGGCATTACCCCATGTATGACAAAGAGCTAGCCATCATGCATGCACTGGCCAAGTTCAGACAGGATTTGGTGGGGAACTGGTTCAAGGTTAGGACTGATCATAACAGCCCGTGGTATTTTCTAGAGTAGAAGCAGTTGCAGGCGAGACAACAAATGTGGGTCAGTAAGATCCAAGCTTACGACTTTCACATTGAGTATGTCAAAGGGAAGAAAAATGTGGTGGCCAATGCCTTGTCTCGGAGGCCAATGTCCCTCTCCTTGATGAGCATAGACGCAGATTGGAAGGCACATCTATTGGTGGAGTACTCGAAGGACCAGTTTGCATGTGAGGTGTTGGATCGGCAGGTGACGGATGACTGGTACCGGGTGATCGATGAGGTAATTTATTATCGAGACCGGATCTTTTTGACAACCGACTCTCGTATGCGGGAGAAGATCTTGTATGCAACACATGAATCACCAATATCAGGACACCAGGGGTTTACCAAGACCTACAGGACCATGAGAGAGAGGTTCTCCTGGAAGGGCCTCAAGGAGGATGTGCTCTGACATGCCCAAGAGTGCATAGTATGCCAGAGGAACAAGGGGGAGTTGACCCATCCAGCTGGTCTATTGCAGTCTCTTCCCATCTCGGAGGGAAAATGGGAGAGCATATTGATGGGTTTCATCATGGGGTTGCCCATGGCGCAGGGCAAGGATTGCATCTTTGTCGTAGTGGACGAGCTGATGAAGTATGCACATTTCTTTGCTATTTCAGCTCGGTACACACCCTCACAGGTGGACAAGTTGTTTTTCAGAGATATTTTCTGGTGAATGGTCTTCCAAAGACCATAGTCAGTGACCGAGACAATAGGTTTATGGGAGGATTTTGGCAGGAGCTATTCCAACTGGTGGGCATAGAGCTCACACCGAGCATGAGCTACCATTTGTAGATCGATGGGTAGACGAAGATAGTGAGCAAGTGGCTGGAAGGCTACTTGTGAAACTACGTCACAGGGCAGCAAAAGGCCTGGCTGAATTGGCTGCACTTAGGGGAGTATTGCTACAACACCACTTTCCATATGTCTATTAGTATGACCCCTTTTTGTGCTTTGTATGGTTATGATGCATTAACATTTGCTAATGCTATGTTTAGGGCAAATAAGGCCCCCAGGGCCAAATATTGGATCTAAGAGAGTTAGGGTATCCTCAGGGCTCTCAAGGACAACTTGAGGATAGCACAGAACCAGCATAAAATGTATGCAGACTGGGGCCGCATGGAGAGGTAGTTCGAGGTAGGGGACTTGGTGTACCTCCAACTTCAGCCATACAAGCAGTCTATGCTGAAGCAGAAGGGAGCTGAGAAGCTCAAGCCTCGCTTCTATAGGTCATATAGAGTTGTCCAGCAAGTTGGGGAGGTCATATGAGTTGGAGTTGCCACAGGGGAGCCAGATCCACAACATCTTCCATGTGTTGTGCCTGGAGAAGGCTTTAGGACATCAAGTGACCGCAACTACTAAGCTCCCTCCTACAAATGAGGAGGGGCATTTGGTGCTTTAGCCCCCTAGATACCGGAGAGAGACACTTGAGGAGCAGGGTGGTGAAGGAGTATTTGATCAGATGGAGGAACCTCCTGGATGAGGATGCCACTTGGGAAGGGGAACAGGTTCTTCAACCTCCGTCTTTGCAATTTCTTGAGGACAAGCAACATTTTGGAGGGGAGGACTGTAATATTCCAAATTAGCAGTTCAACTAATTGGAATATTAATTTTTGCATTTTCTAATGCTGGGCGGAAATAAAGTGGGGGGTGGGGGGGACCCAAAAATAACATTTGGCCAAAATAAAGCCTTTTCCTAAAGTCACTAAGGGAAAATTGCAGCTCTAGTAGTGGGGCCGAGTTGGTCTTAGGTGGTAGCGTGGAGGGGGCTCGAAGAAGGCAGCGTGAGAGTGGCTGGAGGTAGGCAACACGTGGTTGGCTCAAGGAGAGGCAGCGTAGGCCCAGGTGGGACCCAAGGAATGCATTGGGCCTCAATGGACAAAAGGGAGAAGGAAGGCCTCATTTGTCATTCATTTAGCTTATTCCTTATTGTCAATTTGATTGAGAACGCTTGAGTCGGAGAACCATGTCTGCAGTGCGCACGAGATCTTCAAGCAGATATCTCAACCTCTACGTTGGGGGACTTCGAGTGCCCGCTCAGGAGAGGAGTTCTACATTTTGTGGGAGGATTATCCATCAACATCTTCAGGAGACAACGTAGTCCCTTCAGGACTGCGTAGAGACAGAGAGGACTACGCAGTGTAGTTGGGTGGCACCGGGAGTGTGGAAGAGAAGAGGAGCTTCAGCAGGATATTCGGAGGCGAGGCTAGCCACCTCCTACTAGGGATTTTTGTAGCCTTTCGGAGGCATTTATCAGCAGCGTCATCTAGTGGTTTGATTTCCCCAGCAGATTAGCGAGGCAAGCCCAAGAGGGCCAATTTTCGGGTCGAGCTTTCAGGAAACCCTTTGCGGGTTTTTGTGTGTTTATTGAGGAGAGTCCGGTGTCCAATTCCTGGAATTTTCTGAGCACGGGAAGCGGCCTAACCAATAGATCGAAGACAACCAGCAACAACATTTTCTGGGCTAGGCAACGTAGTGATTGAGCTACGCAAAGCTATTTCCAGCAAGAGTTTTTGCTTGGGTTTGAGTTTCCCTTCAGCCTGCATTGAGCAGGCCCAGGTGCAATCTTTCCAACACCTCTTTTGTACTCTTTCCCAGTATATCAATAAAATCGCTCAGCATTGATTTTAGCTCCAAATTGTGTGTTTTATTGGTGTATTTCTTGTTGTTGTAGTTTTTAGTATATTTTGCTTTGTATTACTGTTTAATCCCAATTTGGGATATTACAGATTTCTATTGAAAAATATGTCTGATCAATATAATTAGTGTTGCTATATTTCTGTTGTCTGTCAATGATGTCTTCATGTTGATTTGTGTTTAGTAGTAGCAAAGTCCGAAGTTGAATTGATTGAATGTTGATTGGTTGAAGAATATCCATGATGCAACTAGCTATATGGGGTTTCAGAGATCTGTAATATGACAGAATACTTCAGTATGTCTGTGTGCAATTCTGTGTCTGATTCAGATTAACAGTTTGTCTCAACTTGGTAGGTTGAGATCTGTATGCAGGTTTCTTTTCATAAAAGCGCGTATACACGCGGGTTGACTTAACTGAAGTAGCGTATATATTTTGTTCTATGAATGATCAGGGCTGCAATTGATTCAATATGTTGATGCAATATTTTGGGTTCAGTTCTGATACTCTGGTTACTGTGATCTCACTTTTCTGTTTGATTTAAGTTGGTGATTGGTTGAATGTTTTGGGTACAGTGATCAGTTTCAATTTTGATATTGGACTTAAATGATGTTAGTGGGTTCAGTATGAAAATTTGATGAAAAGTAGCCTACAAGTTATGATGTATTGAAGCAAGTGGATCTAGTGTGAAAATTTATGAAACGTGGTCCACAGATGGTGCTGAGGGTTGGAGCCTTCAGTGAGGAAGTCGAAGCTTCCTGCCAGTGGTAGCTGGTGATCAAATCAGGAGGTCGTAGCTCCCTTCCAGTGGGTGTTGGTAAACGAGATCAGGAGGTTGGAGCTCCCTTCCAGTAGGGGCTGGAGAACGAGTGAAGGTTGTAGCCTTCAACAGGTGGGTGCGTGCGTGCTGGTATGAGTCTGCACCAGTACAAGAATGTAATAAGTTTTTGATAATAATAAGATTGAAGACAGAGACGACAACAATGGTGGTTTTCTCCCACATTGGGTTTCCACCTTAAATCTTGGTGTTCATATGTGTTGCTTATGTGTGATGGTTTACTTTGTTTTTAGTGCACATGTTTACTGCTTATTAATAGTCCGATGAATCAATGATGCACTGGTTTAAGTTAAACAAATAATGATTTATTTGAATTATAAGTTTACCGGGTATACGCGAGTTTCCTTAATAACAGTCACGTACATACGCTAGTTTGCTTCAGTCAAGTCGCGTACAAAAGAAAAGTAATAGTTTAAGTGAGTTTCTAAATACTGATTCCACCCCCCCCCCCCCCAAGAGTATTTTTCCCAACATAGAGAAATCACCTCATCTCTCTGCTCTAAGATTTCTCAACATGGAAGTAAAGCTATGGTGACAAATCAAAGAAGGGCAGCTCAATAAGGGATACTCAATCATTCAAGGATCGAAGTTCTAGAAGGAGTATCAAGGGTATCAAAGAATTAAGAAGATCCTCTTATCTCTAAGGCATTTTGAAGACAAGGACCACATCATCATCTTGAAGGAAGTGTCAAAAACCCTAGATCGATCAAAGAAGAAGTCCACATTTAAATCATTCTTGGGATCCTCGCTCAAATCATCATCACAAGGAAGGAGACCTCAAAAGACCCTATCTCTACTCAAATTGAAGAAATATTCAAATCAAAACATCCTGAAGTCTACTCATCCAAGGGAAGCAAGAAGAAAGGTGTTGTTGGTATCATCAAAGGACTCAAGGTGATCTCCATCTCTTTGGAGTCAAGAATCACTTTTGAAGGAAGAAATCTTCTCCAAGAAGAAATCTTCTAAAACCATATCATCATCAAACTCAAGAAGGTAGCAGATTGAAACAAGCATCTTCACAAGTAAGTATATTTATTTCTACATCTAAATCTGTCAAAATGTCTTTTTGCAAGGAAAGCAACATACTGGTTGGGGTTTCAAACATGGAAGAAAAGGACAGATTTAAACCTCATAGAAAATGAGGTCATGGAACATGTTAAGGGCTCAATCACCAAACCTCCAAAAGAAGATGCTCAAGCACTTGCAAGGTATATGAAAGGCAAAGTAAGGGCTCAAAGGATTCTCATAGAATCCATCAAGGATCGCCTTATTCCCTATATATCTAAATTAGAAACATCAAAAGAAATATATGACAAACTTGTAGAATTGTTCTCCATAAGCACTGTAGGAGAAGTGATCTTGTTAAGGCAAGAACTCTACAAGATGAAAATACCAAAAGAAGAAGGAATAGCCTCATACTTTATGAAGGTATCAAAAATAAGAGATCAACTACAAGAGTTGGGAGAGATAATGTCAGACAAAGAAATGACTATTGTAGTACTAAATGCACTACCAAAGGAATGGGGTAACTTTACATCAAGCATTTATGGAAAGAAGGAAGCTACTCCATTCAATGATCTATGGTCTCTATGCAAAATTGAAGAAACCAGGTTGAAGGCAAAATCTGATGTAGGATCAAATGATCAAACTCAAGCATATGCTGCCATGGCAAAGAGAAAAGGGAAGTTTGGAAAATTTGGTCCTCAGAAAAGAAAGAAGAATATGGCAAAGGTTCAATGCTATGGATGTCAAGAATATGGGCACTACAAGAGAGATTGTCCTAAGCTCAAGAAGGACAACAACAAAAGAGGAGGAGAAGAAGCCCATGTCACTAAAGAAGTGGAGGAAGCTGAAAAGAAGAAATCCAAGAAGGAAAAAGTAAAAGATCTCTACTATGGTTGAGATAGTCTTCCTCACCTAATTCTTTTCAAATTTTTTGTTGTATAGCTATCATGATAGGAATCACTAAGAAGCATGATAGGATGCATCATGGCATCATAGAAGCATACGATTGAAAGAAAGAGCTCGTGACATCATAGAGAAACACGAAAGATAACCGAAATAAAAGTCTATGGCAGTCGTCTATAGAAGGATGTAGCTCTTGGTAACCTCATTAGAAGCATAAGTAGTATTTATGAGAAGAAGAAAGTCATCTAGTATAGATCATCCTACATCATTCGAAATGTTTTTGCCAAAAGAAATTGCAAAAAAGGCTAGGGACCAAAAATTTCGCTCTTGAGGTCACTCCCGAAGGGAGCGCGTTCTAGGAGCGGGTTTGAGGGGGTGGGGGGGAGCTGCTCCCCCGTAACCCTGATCCTAGGTCTAAAAGATTTGACTATGATATCTCTATGGGAAAGATATGAAGATCCTAATGAAGTCTGAAAAATAAAGAGACCCTTGACATTGTATATATTTTTGGAGATGTGTCAATATGTATGCAGGATATTGATGCAAACAAAGAGATGTCATGATGAAAGACCATCACAAAGGTAATTTTGATTTTCTATTTTGATATCTGGATGGGCTAATGCAGTGCTACCAAGGGAAAGAGTTGTAGATGTCATATACAACTGATACTCATATGGTAGGATGAAAGATCCTGAAGGAAACATGACGTGAAGAAGGTAGCAAGGTATGAAGGAGGGCCAGATATGGACTAATGGATCACTTTTCGATAAAATGAAGGATGACATGACTGACATGATTCATGAATGAAAGTGATGGATGGTCTGTACCCTACAAGAAGTTCCAAAATAATGTAGGATCCATATCAAAGAAGAAACTCATGACATCGAAGGAAGGAGTCCTACAAGCAGTCGTTTGTCCCATGATCTCCACCTAAAGAGTTGTTGGAAGCAAGTCCCTGGTCAAGAAGGAGCTTGGTCAAGTCTCTGATTAAGAGGGAGCTTGGGTACATTCCTTTTATAGGAATGGGTACATTCCTTCAAATGGAATGGGTATGCCCTCCCTAGTTGAGAGGAAGAGATAGACACGTCATTCTTGTCTTCACTTCAGAAGATAAAATGGAGGATTGGGTAAGCATCTGGCATCCGATACTCTTTGAGGATGTGATAGGGCATCCAAGATAAAATTAGTCGTAGAGGATCGATATTCATTGAGGATTAGGAATCCAAGATAAGAATAGTCCTAGTGGAACATACTCTGAGAGAGCCCGAGTAGGGTATGTTTTGAGAGAGACAATGATGAGGGTGTCTATAAATCATTGGTCTCGCCTGCATTGTGCTCTAGTCTTGTGGAAAGATAGAGCGGTTAGTCAAGGCCTTGCTATGTGACGATGCTAGATGATATGATTCTAAATAAATGGGTAACTAATCCAATACTTCTTATGAAAATTTTTCAAATTGAGAATGTCCAAGTACCTTGTATGGATTATGAATACCTCCCTAGTTAAGAGAGAGTGTTGAAATATGTAACTAGGTTCAATATTCCTAATGATATGTGTAATCATGATTTTATGTAATTAATGTAAAGATGAAAAATAAAAATTATTTTTATGATATGCTTGAGACATGGGTTTCATGCTCAAGGAATTCTATAGATCAAGCTCGCATTGTGAGCTATGAGGACCGGTCATAAAGTCAATTGAGTCATTGTCATGTATTGAAGACCCATTTGGGCATGTTACATATTGTAAAAGAAAATTTATTTGAGTCATAAACCCTCCAAGACCTCATCACAAGCATTCATTCGAGTTGACCTTCCAAAGAAGCTAGAGATTGTTCTAGAAGGAGATGTTGGTCTAGACACTAACACAAGTTGACTTATTTTGCATGGACAAACCACTATATAAAGGTGGACTCTACCTCACTTGAGGGGACATTCGACAAGCATTTGAAATAAAAGATCAAGTGCTAGAAACACAAGAAGAGAAGCCTCTCATCAAGCGAAGAAGTGAAGGGAGAAGGAGATGAAGTGATTTTGATATGTTTTGGGGCAAAATACCTCTCACATGTGCGAAGAAGATTACTAGCATCTACTGCAGAAGAAACCGAGTTATCACAATCATTCTAGGAGGTCGAATCAAGGAAGAAACCAAGTCACTTATCAAGCCAAATTGCAGAAGGAGATACTATCCAAGTGAGAAGGCAATAAAGGGATAAAATCATTGTTTGTCCCTCACATGTGCTGCAATTAGGGTTTTTGAAAAGGCGGAGAATTGTAGGTCTGTGACAATAGGCCGAAATATGAAGAGAAGCAAAGATCCACGATGAAGCAATTAGTTTGACTAATGGAAGAAGAATTGTTTCAAGGAAGCCTTGCGACTGTTGGAAATATTGGGAGGGGGGTGAATCAATGTTTCTTTTCAATTGTTATTTTTACCAGTTAGATCACTTATATTTAGAACACAAAATGAACAATAATAATAAATGATTTTATTATTTTCTTCTTTACAATAAATCAAATACAATATATGTAGGGCTCCAACCCTAGATGAAGACACCAATCTTCAATCTCCCAAGCTCCAACCTATATTTTCCAAGCACCGACTTGGACATCAAGGCTCCGACCTTGTCAATTCTGAGGCACCAACCTCAAGGGCTCCAACCCTATATTTGGTACAGGCTCCAACCTGGTCTCTTGAGGACTCCTATCCTTTGGGGCTCCAACCCTATCTTCCAAGGCACCAACCTTGTCAATTTTGGCACCAACCTCAAAGCTTCATTTCGTCAAGATATATTTGGTTATACTTACGGCTCCCAATGTCTTCTTCAACGAGCCCTGACAATCTTCAGCTTACTCTTCACTGTAATCTACACATCACGTCATCAATGACAACCTTTTCTTCGTAGAAGGTGTCACCGCTGCTCTTCATCGTACCCAAACAATTTCTCCAAGTTACCTCATGATGGCTTCGTCAATGCATCATTGTCTTCAACGTTATCTCCACAAGATCTTCAATATGTCTTCAAGTTACTCCAAGATGTCTTTCAACTTCAAGATTCTTCAAGAGTGTCTTCACAAGGTGCTCCAAGAGTGATGTTAATGTGCCCCAAATAGATCTTCAAGACAACGTTCCTTCAAGATTAGCTGAATAATCCAAATCCTGGTCCAAGAGATGAGCTCCACAGAATGACTGTAGTTTCGAGCCTCTTCAAATAAATTTCCAGGCAGGCTGTAATCTGAACTGTAGACCAAGCTTCTTGTCCAATCTCCAACACAAAATTTTAGCTTAAACAATAACCACCGATCGGAGTCTTGCTCAGGTTCTAGCCTCCTCTCCACAAGTCCGAGCTAAGGTAGCTCTTCCAGACTTGCAGATCTAAGGTATAACGATCCTCCATAGTTCTTCACAAGTGACTGTTCTATTAATTCGAGCCTCCAAAGGTCTGTAACAAGGCCTCACAAATGTCACTGTTCCGAGGAAGATGACATGGCTTCAAGCCTTACAAACAGTGATCTGAGCTGCAGTGTTTTTGCAAATCTGAGCTTCTCAAACTGAGTTAATCTGTCCACTGTCCAAGGATAAATGCAATCACAAGTCCGAGCTTTACAAACAGTGATCCGAAGTCTGCACTGGCAGGCAATTCCGATCTGCAATCTGCATTTCTGAGATGACTGTCCAGTTGCCTTCTCAAGCTACAGGTCCGAGACTGAGGCTGGATGCTACAGGACCGAGTTTATGCAGATCGAGCTTCTTCACTGCCAACAGAGTCTGAGCTACAGTGATCTGAAGTGTTTTTTCTCCATAGTTCAAAAACCGACCCTCCATAAGTGGCTTTCCTCCACAGGTTGTTATAGCATATATAATCTGATCCCTTGAAACTGTTTCCACAGGTGACCAGGGCTGTAACTCGGAGATTCAAGGTATCACAGGTCTGTTTAAAGTTTATTACTGGTGAGTCCGAGCTTCACAAATGAGGTTTGGTCGGTGACTGTTTTCTAGATTAATCAACAAGCTGCCACAAGTCAACTGTACAATGTAGTCCGAGCAGTAAGGATAATACAAAGATTTGCCCAAACAATGAACTCAACGTCCTCCTCGGCCTTCTGTTTTGCATCTGTGCTTCCATAGGCACATATTCTTCTGTTCCAGATCATGCCCAAATGATATAGCTCGAGATGTCAAGAGATGGTTTTGGTTTCGAATTTTTAATGGGAAAGAGACTCTTCTTGCCACAGAGGCATGAGCCCAAGAAATGGCTTAGGTCGGCTCACTTAACAGAAATTTACCTTAAACTTGAAAAATCAATAACTTTCAAACCGCTTGGAGTTTCGGGCTGAGTAATAGCTCGCTGAAAAGGCAAAATTATGCTCTTCAAGATGGTATAGGTTTCATTAAGGAATTTTGCCTCTAAGGTAGCAATTTTTTTTTTTTTAATGTGACTGATTATTTATGAGTGCAAAAACGGAGGCAGGGAAGAATGCCTTTGAGTGTAGAGCCTCATAGTTTGATTTCTTCGTTGATTGTCTTCATAATCATGCCTTAGCCTTCTTCAACATAAGGTCGCCATCATCATGTCCTTGCCTTTTTCAACATAGGGTCATTAGGTCAGCTGTCCTTAAGATAGTGCAGAGATATTGCATCAACCAAATGCAGCATCATTATGTACTTTTCATCATAAGGACATCAAGCTTCGCATCATTGGAGATTTGTCATCTCATCATCAAATTATCGGAGGTAGAACATGTAATCATGTAGTGTTATCATCAAGATCATTGGAGGTAGGACATATCATCGTGTGAATGTCTTATAGTCCATCAAGCGCAATGATATGGTAGTCTTCCATTATGATCATCAAGATACATGATTGACACTTCATTTGTGTCTTGACTCTTGACATCTTAAACAAGAGTTGTAATCACTTGTAATCATCCTCTGACATCTTCAAGAATATTTGCCATCCCGGTCACTGACATCATCGATGACAACCTAGATTAACAATCTCCCCCTTTGTCATTGATGGAAATATTCTTGCCCTCTCAACATTCTCTCCCCCTTTGACATCAATGGCAAATGGGGTGCCCGAATACTCCCCTTGTCAAGCTGCTTCTTTTCTTCATGAATTGTAGTCCTTCATAGGTATGTTACTCCCCATGCCATGACAACCTAGATTAACAATCTCCCCCTTTGTCATTGATGGAAATATTCTTGCCCTCTCAACATTCTCTCCCCCTTTGACATCAATGGCAAATGGGGTGCCCGAATACTCCCCCTGTCAAGCTGCTTCTTTTCTTCATGAATTGTAGTCCTTCATAGGTATGTTACTCCCCATGCCATGGTGCTCTTTCTTCTGGCGGTATGGTCCATGATAGATGTGTTTGTATTTCTTCATGTGTTGTACCATCTCCCCCTGTCTAGACAGATTCCTTTAGCTCATGAAGAATTTCTCACCTTGTGTGATCAAGTAGAAGGCATCATCATAAAATCATGTTTTTCTTCAATGGAGTTACTTTCAAGAGATGATTTATCAAGATTCTCCACATGTAACTCATTAAGGATTTCATAGGGCCCACTTCACGGATCACTTTCTGCAAGAATACTCAATAATCACAAACTCCCCCTAACTATATGCATGGTCTTCTTTTGGCAGGGTTTCACCATCAAATACTTGGAATATCAAAGATGAATTCATAAAGTCAACAACATGTGTTGTTGGTTGAAGTGTTCAAGAGACTTCCGGATTCAACTTGCTTTCTTCTCCATACTTGTGTAACTTTTTTCTTTGGCATGGTTCTAGCTTGTGTAGAGGCCCAAGACAAGTTACAATCACGTGCCATATGTCCAATGTTATGGCAATTGAAGCACTCTGTCTTGTTCATGAATAAGAAATCATGACTTCTTCTTGCAAAATTGCTTCGAGGAGATTGACGGGGACCATTATATTTGTCTTTGTGATATGCCCTACAATCTTTTGCCATGTGCCCAAGGTTGTACAAGAATAGCAATATCCAAGAAATATACTTTGGTACTTGGGAGATGAAGAGTTCCTTGAAGTACTCTTGAAATCTTTTTGCCTTGGGATTCTTTGATGATATTGATTGCCTTTTGTATTCTTAACACCATTTGCAAGTCTCCTTGGAATAGAATTTCTTCCGTTGTTGTCTTGATTCTTCTCCTTGCCCTTGTTGGAACTGGGAGCATCAACATTTTTTTCTAGGTTCCTCACATCTTTGTTGTTTGAAGAATTATCATTCTTGCTTGAGGATTCACCTACATAGCCAAGACCTGATTTATCAAGGGGAGACCTTTGTTGACTTAGGATGTCATCTAGGGTTTGAAAGCTTTTCAAGTTTTTATTCAGCAATTCAACTTCCTTTTCAAGAAAGACAATTTCTCCTTTCAACTTTTCACAATCTTCATCTTTCATAAGTAGTTGCTTCTTCATTTCTTCCATCACCCTTGTTGCTTCATGTGCTTCGATTTTAAGGGAGATGATATTTGATTTCATTATGAAGACTTCTTCATTCTCCTTTGCTAGACTGCTCTCCGTTTCTTCTTTTATTCTTGTAGCTTCACATGTTTCGACCTTGAGAAGGTTGATGTCTGATTTTATTTTCAAGATTTCTTAATCCTTTTTGTCTGGTTGGCATATCATGGTGTTTCTCTCCTTTTCTGCTTCATTAACTTGTCCTTCTATGACTGCCAAAGTTTCCATCACCTTCTCAGCTCCTTGCGCTTGTTTCCTTGCTTCTTCTAGTTGAGATCTAAGAGAGGAGACCTCTTCCTTGTATTGACCAGTCTCTGCTACAAGATTGTTCAAGCTCTTAAGTCTTTGTTCAAGGTGGCTTGACAAAGTTTCTTCCCTTTTCTTTGCCTTATCCAATTGATTTGTCATAGATATGATATCTTCATGATGCTTTCTTTTATTTTGATGAAATTCCTCTTTAAGTTTGGAGAGCTCCTCATCTCTTTCTTGTACTTGAGGCTTGACAAGGTCAACTTCCTTCCTTGTCTTGTCTTGGTTACCATCTTACGCTTTCTTCTTAAGTTCCTCATTTTCCTTTTTCAAACTGTTAATCTCTTCCATGGAAGCCATAAGTTTATTTAGAAGATCTTCTTCAAAGTCTTCTTTGTTCTCTTCATCTTCCAGGTCTTCTTTAGCCTTGTTGTCATCTCTTTTATCTTTAGCTTCCTTGACAAATTCTGGACTTCTTTCTTGTTTTCCATCATCTTCTTGACTAGAGATAATTGTCAACGCTCCTTTTGAGTGTAGATCATGAAGTTTGTCCCATATGACTTTTGCTGACGAACATTTTTCAAAATTGGCCTTCACTAAATTTGGTAACCCATTTAAAATTGCCTTCATTGCCCTTGTATTGTACTCCTTGGATTCTTCGTCCATCATGTCATTAGTAATCACTGATTTCCAAACTTCAATTCCTTGAGTCTTCAAGAAATTCCTCATTCTTGCCACCCATATATCAAAGTTTCCATTGAACAATGGAGCCTTCGCAAATTGATTTACTTCAATTTCCATGGTTGAGGAAGACATGTCTTTAGGAGGATTGGAGACACTCTTTTTGGGCTTTGCCATTTGTGTTCTAATGATAAACCTTCAAGCTGTTAGGCTTTGAGTGAAGGTACTGGCTCTGATACCAATTGTTGGAAATACTGGGAGGGGGTTGAATCAATATTTATTTTCAATTGTTATTTTTACTAGTTAGATCACTTATATTTAGAACACAAAATGAACAATAATAATAAATGCTTTTATTATTTTCTTCTTTACAATAAATCAAGTACAATATATGTAGGGCTCCAACCCTAGATGAAGACAACAATCTTCAATCTCCCAAGCTCCAACCTGTATTTTCCAAGCACCGACTTGGACTTCAAGGCTCCAACCTTGTCAATTCTGAGGCACCAACCTCAAGGGCTCCAACCCTATATTTGGTACAGGGTCCAACCTGGTCTCTTGAGGACTCCTATCCTCTGGGGCTCCAACCCTATCTTCCAAGGCACCAACCTTGTCAATTTTGAGGCACCAACCTCAAAGCTTCATTTCGTCAAGATATATTTGGTTATACTTACGGCTCCCAATGTCTTCTTCAACGAGCCCTGACAATCTTCAACTTACTCTTCACTGTAATCTACACATCACGTCATCAATGACAACCTTTTCTTCGTAGAAGGTGTCACCGCTGCTCTTCATCGTACCCAAACAATTTCTCCAAGTTACCTCATGATGGCTTCATCAATGCATCATTGTCTTCAACGTTATCTCCGCAAGATCTTCAATTTGTCTTCAAGTTACTCCAAGATGTCTTTCAAGATTCTTCAAGAGTGTCTTCACAAGGTGCTTCAAGAGTGATGTTAATGTGCCCCAAACAGATCTTCAAGACAACGTTCCTTCAAGATTAGCTGAATAATCCAAATCCTGGTCCAAGAGATGAGCTCCACAGAATGACTGTAGTTTCGAGCCTCTTCAAATAAATTTCCAGGCAGGCTGTAATCTGAACTGTAGACCAAGCTTCTTGTCCAATCTCCAACACAAAATTTTAGCTTAAACAATAACCACCGATCGGAGTCTTGCTCAGGTTCTAGCCTCCTCTCCACAAGTCCGAGCTAAGGTAGCTCTTTCAGGCTTGCAGATCTAAGGTATAACGATCCTCCATAGTTCTTCACAAGTGACTGTTCTATTAATTCGAGCCTCCAAAGGTCTGTAACAAGGCCTCACAAATGTCACTGTTCCGAGGAAGATGACATGGCTTCAAGCCTTACAAACAGTGATCTGAGCTGCAGTGTTTTTGCAAATCTGAGCTTCTCAAACTGAGTTAATCTGTCCACTGTCCAAGGATAAATGCAATCACAAGTCCGAGCTTTACAAACAGTGATCTGAAGTCTGCACTGGCAGGCAATTCCTATCTGCAATCTGCATTTCTGAGATGACTGTCTAGTTGCCTTCTTAAGCTACAGGTCCGAGACTAAGGCTGGATGCTACAGGACCGAGTTTATGTAGATCGAGCTTCTTCACTGCCAACAGAGTCCGAACTACAGTGATCTGAAGTGTTTTTTTCTCCACAGTTCAAAAACCGACCCTCCACAGGTGGCTTTCCTCCACAGGTTGTTATAGCATATATAATCCAATCCCTTGAAACTGTTTCCACAGGTGACCAGGGCTGTAACTTCGGGATTCAAGGTATCACAGGTCTGTTTAAAGTTTATTACTGGTGAGTCCGAGCTTCACAAATGAGGTTTGGTCGGTGACTGTTTTCTAGATTAATCAACAAGCTGCCACAAGTCAACTGTACAATGTAGTCCGAGCAGTAAGGATAATACAAAGATTTGCCCAAACAATGAACTCAACGTCCTCCTCGGCCTTCTGTTTTGCTTCTGTGCCTTATATGTATATTCTTCACCGACATTTATGCCTGAAATGATAAGTTTAGACGTCAATATATACTAGGTTTCGACCTTTAATGAAGAGACATGTCTCTTGGCCATGAGGCATGAGCCTACACAAGTCGGCTTAGGTCGGCTCACTTAACAGAAATTTACCTTAAACTTGAAAAATCAATAACTTTCAAACTGCTTGGAGTTTCGGGCTGAGTAATAGCTCGTTGGAAAGGCAAAATTATGCTCTTCAAGATGGTATAGGTTTCATCAAGGAATTTTTCCTCTAAGGTAGCAAAATATATTTTTTAATGTGACTGATTATTTATGAGTGCAAAAATGGAGGCAGAGAAGAATGCCTTTGAGTGTAGAGCCTCATAGTTTGATTTCTTCGTTGATTGTCTTCATAATCATGCCTTAGCCTTCTTCAACATAAGGTCACCATCATCATGTCCTTGCCTTCTTCAACATAAGGTCATTAGGTCAGCTGTCCTTAAGATAGTGCAGAGATATTGCATCAACCAAATGCAGCATCATTATGTACTTTTCATCATAAGGACATCAAGCTTCACATCATTGGAGATTTGTCATCTTATCATCAAATTATCGGAGGTAGAACATCTAATCATGTAGTGTTATCATCAAGATCATTGGAGGTAGGACATATCATCGTGTGTATGTCTTATAGTCCATCAAGCGCAGTGATATGATAGTCTTCCATTATGATCATCAAGATACATGATTGACACTTCATTTGTGTCTTGACATCTTAAACATCATTGGAGATTTGTCATCTTATCATCAAATTATCGGAGGTAGAACATCTAATCATGTAGTGTTATCATCAAGATCATTGGAGGTAGGACATATCATCGTGTGTATGTCTTATAGTCCATCAAGCGCAGTGATATGATAGTCTTCCATTATGATCATCAAGATACATGATTGACACTTCATTTGTGTCTTGACATCTTAAACAAGAGTTATAATCACTTGTAATCATCCTCTGACATCTTCAAGAATATTTGCCATCCCGGTCACTGACATCATCGATGACAACCTAGATTAACAGCGACTTGGTCTTGGAGAGGTTCTTAGTTCAAGGGTCTTGATCTTGGAATTCATCACTTGAAGATTCTATAAGAAGAAGAATTCGTTTGGGTTTTCCTCTCAAGATTGAAGAGGTTTTGGCCCTGGCTGATCGCCTATATGTTGTGTCCTTTGTCTCATTATTGTTTATATTTTGATGGTCGTTTGATGACAAAGAACACAATAATATTCAAGATAAAGAATAACCTAATCGAGAGAAGTAAAAAGTATTCACAAGCAATTATCATTGCTTGAGAAATCACCTCATCTCTCTGCCCTAATATTTCTCAACACATGCAGAGTGCATTGTATCCCTCCCATCTATTCGTCAAGAGTGGAAGTAACATATAGCGTTCTCACCTTATTGAGCTATAGTTCTTTGAATTCCCTTTGAAACTATTTAAATGTCCGTTTGTTTGGCCTTCCATATGCCAAATATTTCATTCACCCAAAATGATGGTTGTTTGTCTTCCCATCAAATTTCATTATTAGAGAAGGAGATTGGGCTTCACCCAAATTAGTGATCACATTAGTTTCCATGACCATGATTGCCTTTGTCGAATTGGTAGTGATTATCCTTCATTTTGCATGGGTGCAATCACGTTCATCTCCATGAGCGTGATCACCTTTCATCTTTTTTATTACGACTGCCTTTGTCTTCATGACCACTGTTGCCTTATCTACATGGGTGTGGTTCGCCTTTGCGTTTGCAAGTGTGGCCAATCTTTGTCTTTGTGAGTGTGATCACCCTTCATCTTTGTGACTGTGATTGCCTTCATGTTGATGAGTGTTATCAACCTTCGAACCCATGAGCATGATCCCATCCCCTCTAAAGGTAGTGATGTGGTATTTTTAACACACTATTTTTCCCTTTTAAACACGAGGAAATCACCAATTGAATTAAGCACACTTACTTGCCTTCCCATTCCATTTTTATGATCTTTTTTGAATCACACCTCCCAAATTTGGAGGATTTTTTTTCTCCAAAAGCTATTGATGAAGAAGATGAGGGAACAAATCATTGACTTTGTCCCTCAAAGACCATTTTTCCTTCCTTGGTAATGTCCTTTGAGTCCAATTTGTTAGATTTTCTATTTCCCCCTGTGTGTATATCAAATATTCACTTGCAAAACTGAATCCTCCTCCAGTTTCATAGGAGGACTTGTTGTGAAATCCTTTATTGGAAACATTATCCTTTGGGGTTATGTAAATTTGGCTTATTCACTTGAGAGGAAGGTGAAAAGCCTCAAGTGAATGCCAATAGTCATGAGAAGTCCAAGAGACCTCATGAAATATGAAACCAAGGGTTAGAAAAATGTGTATTTGTATGTATATATTGTTAATAATAGCCATTTCATGCCATATAGTTGTTGTATATTCACGTGAGTGTAACAATGGTATTAGAGTGTGGTAGGTCTTGCTCAAAAGGCTGTTAAATTTTCCATCTTTGCCCTTGTTAGTTTGACCTGCTCTTTGTTTGGCCTGTTGAAAGCCTACCCCTTTGCAAAGTAACATAAGTGTTTCCTTTGCTCATTTCCCATTGCTAGATTTGGCCATCCCTTTGCCAAAATCTGCATACATTTTTTTTGGTGCTCAACACTTGCACAGTCTCGAGTCTCAAATTTGGTTATTAGTTTTACTATTGTGGCTTTGGCATTTTTGATAGGTCGCAAATCCTTTCCACATGCAGAGACAAATTTGTTATTGTCACTAGTGGAGACTCGAGAGTGGGTGCTTCTCATATTTTTTGGGTATGTGTTATATTCTTTGCACGACTAGTGTTAGGTGTTATTATTTTGCGCTAGGTGTAGTGGGGGGGGGGTTGCAGGGGGGTGGCAACCCCCCTGCTGGGGGTTCGGGGCAATGCCTCGGGAAAGTTTTGTTTAGGTAGACCCAACGATGGTGGGCGAACCCACCCATGGTTTTGTCTATGATGGTTTTGCCCATGGTATTTTGTAGATTCGGCCAAGGGAACTACGATTATGTTCTAATCCAGGGTTAATGGATTGAGGGTTTATGAATGCTTCGAAATGTATATAATGTATTGTAACATTGAAAGGAACACAATGAAAAAATCATTCTAGTTTTCTTGGTTTTGAATTTTAGGAGAAAAATCTTTGTGTATATTTTCTCTTCTCACTATTGTATATTTTCTGTTTTTTAAGAATTCATTTGCAGGTAATTTCTATACTGGGTTAAAACTTTCAATATTACAAGACATAACAATTCATCTTGTATAGTATGTGTCGGTGAGCTAAGGAAACATTCTTCCTCTTGTTGTTTGCCAGCCAGTAGACATGAGGTCGTTGGAATAACCTAGTGCTTTTAGTGGATATGAGGTTGTTGGAACAACCTTCTCTCTTTCCTTTGCCTCCACGCGAGCAGTTCAAAGCTTTGATATATTGAAGCATGTTCACACAATCTCGTTTGTATATGCATGCTCGCTTGCCCTCAGACTTCGTGCTCATTTCCTTGTTTGTTCCGCTTGTGCTTTCGATCTTTAATTCTGGAGTAGGTTCATAATCGAATCGTGTCGCATTGAGCGTTTTGCTGGCTTCATTCTTAAGCAACTTTCTATAGAAAATATCTAGCCCGTGCCCATTCATATGCATTATTCTATATTCTCATTTGTGCCCATTTCAACTCCAATTGTAACCGTCTACGCCCATTTCTAAATTCTAGAAACTTGCATGCCCATCTTCCATCACCATTCACAGTTTTTTCCCTGATCGCATGATAGTTGCTTTTGAGGGATGGGTAGCCATTATAAGGTGTTCCTATTTATCAATTTTTGTTGAGCAAATAGATGTCTTGAACACCTAGTTTTGACCTTGAGATCTCAAGATGTGTCATGTTTGTGGATGTTTTAGTTGAAACCTTTGCAAATATTAATTTGGAGTTTGAAATTATCTAAGACAATATAGAAGCCACCATTTATGATATGGTGGTTGCTATAATGGACTCAATGTAAACAACCACATAGTAAGTATGCCCAAAGTGCTAAGAAATTGCCTAGTGCTGAAGAAGCTCTACGATGATGCCCAAAGTGCTAAGAAATTGCCTAGTGCTGAAGAAGCTCTACGATGAGCTGGAAGGTGTAGTTGGAATGGGACATATGGTGCATGAGTCAGATATACCTCATCTACTTTATTTATGAGGCATGGTGATAGAAATGCTTAGATTCTACATGCTTGTGCTAGTTGATCTTCCTTATCTATCTTTGGAGATTTGCAATATGTTGGGAATGAAATCCCTAGAGGCACTTGCCTTTTAATTAATGTTTGTCTATTATAAACAAGCATAACTTGTACTTTGATAGATAGTTCAAAGGTAGATGACAAAAATGTTTGTTGGTTTGTTTATGAACATTGAATTTGACTTTTATAGCTAGTTCCCAGCAAGATGAGAAGAACAATTCAATTGTGCCTCAAATTCGATTAGTTGGGTTACAAGCCAACCCACTAGGTAAGTGACAAAATAAACCATAAATGCCTACACATGTGAGCTGCAGCCTCTGAAATGTTGACATCATGCTCTTTTAGGGCTCCAAATGCCATGTCATGGTGTGATGAGGTATGAAAAGGTGTCATAGTGCTAGGTTCATCAAAAATTTGAGGAATATCCCTCAAATCTACCTCAAATTCTCCTCTGGGGTATTGAGTCTAGGTGGGGTGTGTTGATTTATGGTAGCATCGGATGTGCTCTAGCCTCATGAATTTGCAGGGAGGCTAAGACACATGTATTCCACAATACCCAAAAATTGTTTTGGGAAATCCCACTCGAAGGCAGTTTAATTAAAATAATTAATTATTTTTAATGGATGCCTAAGTCTAAACTCAGGAAATTAAAATAATTAAAGGGTATTAAATTTTAATTAAACTAGATGTGAATCTTCTAGAAAAGACGAAAATCGGGTCAAGATGATCTGAGCTATTAATTATGATATAATTTGGGCTGTTGATTGTTCAACGAGAAGATTATAAGAAGAAGCTTGATGGGCATTTGGAAGATAAATCGGGTGAGAGATCTAGGGATCAAATTCTCAAGAGAGCAGCGCAGCAGTTGCCGGAGAGTGATTGAGGTGATTTCTTGCAATGAGGGGCAGGAATAGTTGTCCGGTGGAAGATATTCCTGATCCAGAGATTGCAATGCAGAGGAGGCAATAAAAGCAACAAAGAGACTGCGCAGTGCCACGCAGAACTTCAGAGGAGTCTGAAATTTTGTTGAGGAAACAATCGAGGGTCAGTGCCAGAGGCTGGAGGGAGTTTCCGGAGGCCAGTAGAGCCTTGTTTCCAGTTAGTGAAGGCTGCATCGAGTTGTGACGCAAAGACTGTGTAGGGTGACACAGTGACTGCGCAGAGCAATTCATCTCGAGCTGAGGTCAGTGCCAGATTCCCGTGGCAGAGTGAGATTTTCTCACGAGATTTATTTGTTGGTTTTTCCTCTATATGGCTTGTCAGTTTCGACAGTCATAGACTTGTATTTAGAAACCACTGCATAATAATACAAACCCTCATCTGTTGCACCGATTTTCCCGCATTGGGTTTTTTCGGGCACATTGTCGAAAAATAACGATGTATATGTGTGTGTTATTTCTTTCTTGCGCTGTATTTTGTTTCCGGAACATTTTTATATTTGTGTAGGTTGCAATGTGATGTATTCGACGTTTGCCGTAGATAACTGCAAATAAATTGTTAAGTAAAGATTAAAAATTAGGTGAATATTTTCCAGTGGCAGAGGGAGCAGTGCAACAACTTCAGCACAGAGTAGATCTTTAGCTGAGACGCAGTTTTCTGCAGCAGTTGCTAGAGCAGAAAAATGTCAGAAGGGAAGAAGAGCAGACTGAGGGAATTCTGACCTCAGAGAATTTCTTGCCCAAAAATTCTAATTTCCCACGCAGAAGCAGCAGTAGCCAAGAGAAATTTTGCTCAGTCCCGCAGGGAGTGCGTAGAGCCAGTCAACAACTGTGTAGAGGGTTAGAGGTAGACTTCGACATTGTTTTTTGGGTGTGATGGAAACATCTAGGATGAGAGATCAAGATCGATTGTAGGGTTCCTCCAACTATGTGATCTAGAAGGAAAGGATGTCCTTCCTTCTGGATGAGCATGATCTTAAGGCCTTTATCGATAATGTGGTAACTGTCCCTGCAGATCCAGAGCCATTGAAAGCCTACAAGAAGGATATGGCAAAGGCTAAGAGATTGATACTCGATGGAGATCGAGATCACATTGTTTCTCACATATTTGACAAAGGGACAACCAAAGAAAAGTGGGATGCATTGACCACGTTGTATCAGGGATCTTTTGAGCAGCGAAAGATGTACTTGGAGGAGAAGATGAGATCCACGAGGATGCAGAAGGGGGAGCGCATAGATCTCTTCCTTACGAAGCTTTAGGAAACTTGGGATTAGCTGGAAGCTGAAGGGTCAGCGCCTCAGGCTACGGAGATGGTGAGATTAGCCCTAAATATGGTCTCAAAAGAATGGCAAGTTTTCGTCCAGAGTATTCTAGGCAGAGAAAGTTTGCCAAATTGGGAGGGGATGTGGGATGCTCTTCAAAAAAAAGAGATGAGGTGTGACTTAGTGAAGTGAAAACTGGATGGAAACAACAGCAGTGGGGTGAAGCCCAAGGAGGAAGAGGAGATTGCAACCCTTGCATCAAAGGGGCAGAAGGAGCAGTGGAGGCGGAAGAAGGACGTTTTGAAGATCAAATGTTTTAGGTGTGGTGAGCTTGGTCACTACGCTACGCAGTGTCCTCTCAGAAAGAAGGAAAAGGAGGAGAAACATGATCAACAAGCTGCACCAACAAAGATCGTGGAGGAGGAGTTAGCCATGATTGCCCACATACCTCCAGTGGAGAGGTGGGGTGTTCTAGTACTGTAGTTCTAGAGAGCTACAGATGGGCAAGATCCTTGAGGAGTCCACCTCTTGGATCAATACCTTGCTACGGCAGCCCATATTAGAAGTAGCAGGATGGACCAGTGTTAGTTGGTGCAGAGGAGTGCCATAGTGACAGTTGCAATGGTTAGGAGTGTTAAAGACTGAGCAATGCAGAGTAGAGTTGGCAGTAGTGCAGAGTCAGCAACAACACAAAGGCTTCGGAGGGTCATCGCAGTGACTAGCAACAGTTAGAACTCCAGTGACAAAAGCATCACATTGAATGCAGTTGGAAGCAACATGTGGAGTCAACAGCAACACAAATGCGACGTTTGCGCAATAGTTGATGGGTAGTGATGTCAGACATCAACAACATAGAGGTAGATGATACAGAGTTAGGGTGATTGTTAATTTTGGGCAACTAGATCCAAACTCCATGTTCTGATGCTCAGATGATGATGCCAATATTTTTATTGGATTCCTCTTTCTGAGAGGTGCAAGATCGATCTAAAGATCATCTTGATCGGATGAGCAGAACATTTATTTTGAATTAATTCCACTTATGTGCAAGGTCGGGCAGAATTGTAATGTAGGCTTGGAGCCCCAACAAATGTGTCACACACCCTCACAGATGGATATATATTGGTCAACGTTGGAGGTCATTTTCACCATCAATCATCACACATTTCTCTCTTGCATTTGATTGGTTCGATCTCACATTTGGAGGCTTCTCTTCACTCACACGTGGGAAAACAACAGCGAGGGTTTCGGATCTGTTCTAAGGTTTTTAGCGCAACTTTGACCAACGTTGACTTTGGTCAACGCTTGGTCAACTTGACCTCAAACTCTCCATAAATTTTGTTTTTTGTAGTCCGCATTTTCTGGCACAAAAATCGAGGCTAGACGTTTTCTTTGACTTGGTTGCATTCACTTTTTGCTGCTGCTGTTTTGCGTTGATCGTTGACTGGACAACATTGACTTTTGTTGACTGTTGTAGAGTTGTCCGAGATGGTTGTGTGACACATTCTGGTTGGCTGACCGTGTAGAGACTTTGCTGGTTGAAGCATCCTGTTGACTGCCGCAACGTACCACAACACATATTTCGCTGATCAAGTTAAGTGTATTTTTGGCTTGTCTTCCGTCGATCTATTGGTATGTTCTATCAACATTTTACTTTCTTGTTTATGTGATTGCTGTTTGATATTGGGTATAAAAGTAAAGTTGCGTCAAGCATAGAACATCTACGAAAATTTACATGGTATCAGAGCTAAGGTGAAGAGAAAGCCCACGTTTGTATTGAGTGCAATCACCGAAGGAGGAGCATTTGTCAAGGACCCATGGGTACCTCAAACTATAATGGCTTCAAAGCTGATGACAAGTTGACTGGGAAGGAAGACTTCCATGCCTAGAAGATGTCTTTGGATTTAATGTTGGAAGACCAAGATGTCATGGACTATGTGCAGGGTAAAATCCAAGAGCCTTCATCATCTGCACCTGCTGCCACCAAGTCAAAGTATAAGAAGGGGGAAATCAAAGCAAAGTTGATCAGCCGGGATTCATTTCATAAGAGTCTGGTTGCCTAGATCTCTGAGCTACGCACATCCAAGGAGATGTATGATAAGTTGGTCAACATGTTTAGGGCCAACAATGCAAATCAAGTCCTTTTCTTTAAGAACCAACTGAAGAATTTGAAGAAAGGCAGGGATGAATTCGTTCAATCTTATTTTTTGAAGTTGACCGAAATAAAAAATAATCTTCTGGCTATTGGGGAGACAATAGCTGATCGAGAAATGGTTCTCACTGCACTTGGAGGTCTCTTCTCCGAATGGCATGTATTCAATACTACCATTCTCAATAACAATGTGATTCTTGATTTTGACAAAGTATTGTCGAGATGCACTCAAGAGGAAACAAGAATGAAGGAATATGAAAATGAAGGTAATGCCGCCTTCACCGCTCGTGCTAAGAAGAAGAACAATGGTGGTCCGAGGAACCATGGAAGAGCAGGAGCCCAAGGAAAGAAAGGAAGATGTTTCACATGTAACAAGACCGACCACTATGCTAGAGAATGCCCTAATAAGAAGGACTCTCCTAGGGATGATGACAACAACAACAACAGGAAGAATGGCAATCATAGGAACAACAGGTTCAAAGGAAAGAGGAAGGCTCCCTCTGGTCGTAATGGAAATGGGCAACCTTTCAAAAGGTCGATAAATTCTAGGTATGAGGAATCTAATGTTGTTGATGATAAAAGAAATGAATTCATTCTTGTATCTACCCTCTTTGCTGCATCTCCACCCGACACTATGGATGTCTGGTTGATTGATAGTGGTGCCTCAAAGGCACATCACTGGGTTTAAGGGAGCACTCTCTGATTTGGTTGAGAATGATACTAATCTGAAAATTATCCTTGGAGATAATGCCACATATCCTGTGAAAGGGACTGGGACTATGACCCTCCACTTGTCTCAAGGTCAAGTCCTTTGTTTACAAGATGTATTATATGTACTTGATTTGAAGAAGAACCTTGTGTCTATTTCGGCCATGAAATACAAAGGTTTCAATGTGGCATTCGTCGATGGGAAGGTACGCATCTGGAATAAGAGTTTCAAGGAAGCTATCACGATTGAGTTTAGAGTTGATACACTCTACCAGGTTGGAGGAAGTCCACTGGGGGCGATGACATGTGATACTATCCGTCAAACCGAACTATGGCACCAGAGGTTTGGACACCTTCATTACAAAGCCCTTCCCGAAGCAAGGAAGGTGGTGATAGGGATGCCTGAATTCAAAAATGATCATGAAGGTGTATGTTAGGGCTGTGCCGAAGGAAAGCATACAAGGGGACCTTTCCCCTCAAGTGTCACAAAGACATCTAATGTCTTGCAATTGATACATTCTGATTTGTCTCGTATGCTGCCCGTGACATCCTTGGGAGGATGTACTTATTATATGACATTCATAGATGGCTTCTCTTGCAAAATCTGGATATACGCCTTGAAGAAGAAGGATGAGGCTTTAATGTGGTTTCGTACTTTCAAAACCTTGGTGGAAAAGATCAAGATTTTGAGGACCGATAATGGCACTGAATATGAGATGAACGAGTTCAATAACTTTTGCAGAGAAGATGGCATCAAGAGGGAGACCACAACTGTATATACTCTTGAGCAAAATGGCATTGCTGAAAGAAAGAACAGGACCATTGTGGAAGCTGCCCGTGCCATGCTATGTGACCAAGGTCTTCCGAAGTTTCTATGGGGAGAAGCTACGAACACTGCTGTGTACATACAAAATCGATGCCCGCATTCCGCTCTAGACTTCAAAACTCCCGAAGAGGTTTTCTCTGGTAATAAACTTGACGTCTCACATTTTAGAGTTTTTGGTTTTCCCGTTTATTTTCATGTGCCGAAAGAGAAGAGGAGCAAGCTAGATGCTTCTGGGAAGAAGGGAATGTTTGTGGGCTATAGTGAAACTTCGAAGGCTTATAGAGTCTATGTGCGTGGTCAAAGAGAAGTGGAGATATGCCACGATGTTATCTTTGATGAAGATGCTTCACTCAGGAAAGTAATCAATCTAAAGAGCTCTGAGGAAGATCATGAAGTAAGGTCTGGAAATCAGGAAGAACCGAAGGATGAGACGATGCCCGATGTTGAAGGACCGATGGATCCCATTGATCCACCTCCTTCAATGAAGAGAAGACCATCATGGCTCAGGGATACTCTCGAGAATGCCGAGAAACATATGGCCCCAATGGAGGACATTCCGTGAAAGTAAGAAGCCAAATAGATACCAAGGGTATCTAGCAGCGATGAGTACGATCGTACAATCTAAGCCTGGATCTTTTGAAGAAGCGGTAAAGCATCAAGTCTGGAAGGATGCTATGCACGAAGAGTACAAGTCCATTATGAAGAATGATGTCTTGGATGTAGTTCCGAGACCGGAGGACAAAGCTGTTGTCACCTCGAAATGGCTCTATAAGATCAAGCATGGATTTGATGGTGGTGATGAAAATTTCAAAGCAAGATTCATTGCTCGTGGCTTCTCTCAAAAGGAAGGCGTAGAGTATGATGACATATTTTCACCTGTGGCCCGATATACCACCATCCGATCTATCATAGCCCTTGCTGCTACGCAAGGATGGAATCTTCATCAGATGGATGTGAAGACCGCCTTTCTACATGGTGCGATAAAGGAAGAGGTGTATGTGGAGCAACCTCTGAGGTTCGAAGTCCAGGATCGAGACACCCATGTTTGCAGGTTGAATAAAGCCCTCTATGGGTTGAAGCAAGCCCCCAGGGCTTGGTACGAGAGGATAGATAGCTACTTGATGAAGCTGGGCTTCACTCGTAGTAATGCTGATTTGAACCTTTACTTCAAGGTTGATAGAGAAAAGCCTCTCATTCTGGCGATATATATGGACGATCTCTTCCTAACAGGTGCTGACCCTCTCATTCATCAGTGTAAGAGGGAGCTCGCTTCTGAGTTCGAGATGAAGGACCTAGGTCTGATGCATTACTTCCTAGGCCTCGAGGTCTGGCAGAGACCTGGCGAGATTTTCCTTTCTCAAGGAAAATATATTGTGAAGTTGCTGGAAAGATTTGGAATGGTGGACTGTAAGTCCGTGTCGACACTGATGGAGCTCAACTTTTTAAAGTTGAGTGGCAGCGTTGCTGGGCCCATGCTAGAAAATCCTACAGAGTGTCGTCAACTCGTAGGGGCCCTGATGTTCATAGGAACACCCGTCCGAACGTATGTTTTGCAGTGAACACTTTGAGTCAACACATGGTTGATCCTCATCACATTCACTGGGTTGGTGCCAAGAATTTGTTGAGATATCTTCGGGCACGATAAACCATGGGCTGAGATACACTGTTGGGAGCATGACACTCCATGGATATACTGATGTCGATTGGGCTGTCAGTGTGGTGGATTGCAAGAGCACATTTGGATGCTGCTTCACACTTGGGTCTACTTCGATATCTTGGATGAGTAGGAAGCAGAAGTTGGTATCTTTGAGCACCGCAGAGGCCGAATACATTGCAGTGAGTATGGCCTGTTGTGAAGCAGTTTGGTTGCGAAAGCTCTTTAGTGAGTTGTTCAGGCATGTGCTAGATACCACCGTTATCCTTTGTGATAACCAGAGTGGGATTCGTTTGTCAGAGAATCTTGTGTTCCACGATCGATCCAAGCATATTGATATCAGGTACCACTTTATTTGAGATATGGTACAGCAAGGCGCCGTAAGGTTTGATCATATAGGAAATGATGAGCAGGTCGCGGATATTCTCACAAAGCGCTTGGGGAAGGTCAAGTTCCTAACCTTCCGTGAGAATCTTGGTATCGTGGAACGACCCTATTCTGAGGGTCCTGTTGGACGATGAGCTCTGGGAGCTCCAGGGGGCTTTGGGGATAACTCCTTGGAGCTATAAGCAACCACAGGGCTAGGCTTGCTGAACCTTGTTGGTGTGCTTCTGCCCCACCGTTATGATATTGAGTTGGTTCACCTCTCTTTGATTTGTGCCCCGTATGCGTCCTACCCATAGAGTCCTGGACTCATGGGAAGTACCGGGAAAAGCTAGAGAACAGTAGCAAAGACCGATGGACGCATCGGAGATTGCCATACTCTCTATGTCTAGGATGGCACGTGTCCAACCACCTGATCTGGGATCAAGTCTAGTGAGGTTTCGAACCTCCAACTGACTTCGGGTCAGTTAAACCAACTTTGGGCTGGTATGTGACTCCTTTGAGTCCTATAGAGGTTTCGGACCTTTGAGCTGATTTTGTGAGCTGAGAGTGATGTCTTTGTGACTCACCTTTTTGTTTTGAAATAGAGAAGCCAGCAAAGCAAGTTATGGCGGGATGACACATGATGTTTGGATGGCACAAGTGGATGGAGTTCTCCCTAGTTGAGAGGGAGTGTTAATTTTGGGCAACTAGGTCCAAACTCCATGTTGTTATGCTCAGATGATGATGCCAATATTATTATTGGATTCCTCTTTCAAAGAGGTGCAAGATCGATCTAAAGATCATCTTGATCGTATGAGCAAAACATTTATTTTGAATTAATTCCACTTATGTGCAAGGTCAACCAGAATTGTAATGTAGGCTTGGAGCCCCAACAGATGTGTCACACACCCTCACAGATGGATATATATTGGTCAACGTTGGAGGTCATTTTCACCATCAATCATCATGTATTTCTCTCTTGCATCTGATTGGTTCGATCTCACATTTGGAGGCTTCTCTTCACTCACACGTGGGAAAACAATAGCGAGGGTTTCAGATCTGTTCTAGGGTTTTCAGTGCAACTTTGACTTTGGTCAACGCTTGGTCAACTTGACCTCAAACTCTCCATAAATTTCAATTTCCTGCATTTTATGGCACAAAAATCGAGGCTGGATGTTGACTTTGACTTGGATGCGTTGACTTTTTGTTGCTACTGTTTTGCGTTGAGTGGACAACATTGACTTTTGTAGCGCTGTCCGAGAGCGTTGTGTGACACATTTTGGTTCGCTGATCGTGTAGAGACTTTGCTGGTTAAAGCATCTTGTTGACCGCCATAATGCACCACAACACATATATTTTGCTGATCAAGTTAAGTGTATTTTTGGCTTGTCTTCCGTCGATCTATTGGTATGTTCTATTAGCATTTTACTTTCTTGTTTATGTGATTGTTGTTTGATATTGGGTATAAAAGTAAAGTTGCATCAAGCATAGAACATCTACAAGAATTTACAGTGATGCTTCAGCAGGTTGCATTGCTAGAGCACATTCCTCGCTAAGAGGGAGTGTTGATTTATCATAGCATCGGATGTGCTCTAGCCTCAAGAATTTGCAGGGAGGCTAAGATACATGTATTCCACAATACCCATAAATCATTTTGGGAAATTCCACCCGGAGACAGTTTAAATAAAATAATTAATTATTTTTAATGGATGCCTAAGTCTAAACTTAGGAAATTAAAATCATTAAAGGGTATTAATTAAACTGTGTGTGAATCTTCTAGAAAAAGACGAAGATCGAGTCAAGATGATTTGAGCCATTGATTAGGATCTAATCTGCGCCGTTGATTGTTCAACGAGAAGATTATAAGAAGAAGCTTGATGGGTATTTGGAAGATACATCGGGTGAGAGATCTAGAGATCAAATTCTCAAGATAGTAGCGTAGCAGTTGCCAGAGAGTGATCGAGGTGATTTCTTGCAGCGAGGGGCAGGGATAGTTTTCCGGTGGAAGATATTCCTGATCCGAAGAGTGCAATGCAGAGGAGGCAGGTAAAGCCACAGAGAGACTATGCAGTGCCACGTAGAGCTTCAAAGGGAATTCGAAATTTTGTTGAGGAAATAGTCGAAGGTCAGTGCTAGAAGCCAGAGGGAGTTTTTGGAGGCTAGTAGAGCCTCGTTTCTAGTCAACAGAAGATCCAACTGCAAGAGGGAAGGCTGCATTGTGTTGTGATGCAGAGACTGCATAGGGTGACGTAGTCACTGCGTAGAGGCAACGTAGAGCAACTCATCTCGAGTTGGGTCAGTGCCAGATTCTCGTGGTAGAGTGAGATTTCCTCATGAGATTATTTGTCAGTTTTTCCTCTGTATGACTTGCTAGTTTCGACAGTCATAGACTTGTATTCATAAGCTACTACATAATAATACAAACCCTCAAATGCTGCATCGGTTTTCCCGCATTGGGTTTTTCCAGGGACATTGTCCAAATATAACGGCGTATATATGTGTGTTATTTCTTTCCTGCGCTGGTTATATTTTGTTTTCGCAACATTTTTATATTTGTGTAGGTTGTAGTGTGATGTGTTTAGTGTTTGCCGTATATAACTACAAATAAATTGTTAAGTAAAGATTAACAATTAGGTGAATATTTTCCAGTTGCTGCAAAAGAATTTCAGATTTAGGAATTTTCACAGGGTATCATCATGTCATCCTCATGGGTCCCAAACTGTTAAAACAAGGCTTCTCCAAGTGCAGGTCTCTCATTTGGTCTCTGAATCAAGTCTTGCCCATCAAGTTGTGTCAAGGCGAACCTGGGGGCATGCTGGGTCTAGTGGTGTCTGTTGATTTTTGATAGCTTGGGAGGTACTCCAAGCTAGGGTTCAGGGTTTTGGAGGTTCAGGGTTTGGAACTCAAGGTTGGGGTTTTGCACCCATCGATATTTGGGCCAAAACCATAGAGCATTTTGGACATGTGGTGGATGGAGATGATAGAGGATGGCGAGGAGAGTCCGACACTTCGAGAATCGTCAAAATCTGAGTTTTCCTTAATGAAATGAATTTTTGAAGTTTATAATTGATTTTTGGCACATAAGTCATGTAGGCTTGGAGTGAATGTGCCAAATGACATGTCTATTCGTGGAGCCCTTCTTATGTGTATAAATAGAAGGTGAATGGATTCATTTCTCATCATCTAAATGTGCATCAATTCATAGATAACTCTCTGAATTAAGCCGAGCTCAAGGGAAGGAGGACGAATTTGGTTAAGCGTTTTGTTTGGGTGAGTTTGACGCTTGTGATAAGGTCGGATTGCTATAGGAGGATAGCTGCAGGCTCGAGGGCAAATCTGGGCTAAGTTGTGATGTGTTTTTCTTCTTGTAGGTCCGAATTCTAAGCAAGAAAGTAGGCTGCATGTCTTGAAGCAGATCGGGCAGGTTGTGTGTGGGTTTTGGAGGGCAGTCTTCCCTGTTTTGGACAACTGTAGCCCTAATCCTTGTATGCAGATCTGGCCGTAGTCTTGAAGGTGAGTTTTGTGAGGACTGTTGTCCTTAACAAACCAGAACATGAAGCCAAATGAAGCAACAAAGATAGGAGGGTCCTGTGGAAGGAACGCCGCAGTATTACTTTTGGAGCAGTTTTAGGGCTGTAACATATATTGTGGGTGCCCTAACCAGTGAAGAGATACACCAACATGTACAACCAAAGGTATGTAGATGAATTTATGTTGAATTGATTGCTAGTTGGCTGTTGTCCAACTGTGGACAATTTGCACCTGTGGAAGCCATGTGTTGGGGTTGACTTGGGTGGCTAGAAACCCCAACTAGGAGCAAATTTCACAGTGGATATTGGTTGTTGGATTGAGTGCCATTGGACTGTTGGAGGGCAGCATGTTGGAAGCCCAAAGTAGCCCTTGACAAGTAGTCATAAAGGGAGTTTGATTGCTGAAGGTTGGGTAAAGTTGTGAAGCCTAATGTGCAGTACATTGATGGACTAGTGCACTGCTAAATTGGCAGATTGGAGCTCATGTATTGGCCAACCTAGAAGAGAAGATTGGTTCAACCTGTGTTCATTGTTGGAGAAGTGACTTGCAGCAGTGATGGGTGGCAACCCTCCGAGAGTCTCTACGTGTTGTTTCTTGATGGACTAAGGGGCAACTAAAGAGCAGAACGAAAGCGAAGGATCGACAGGGCAAGATACGACGTAGAGGTTGTGATTGTGCACTAGAGCAACGAGATTATCATTGTATCTTGTATTCTTGTACTTGTGGATATTCGAGGTCCATTATCCCTTGTACGAGAGCCCTTGGCTGTTGTATTATATGTTGATAATATAACGAAGTTGGGTTACATATATTGTTATTATTTTTATTGTGCACATGATTGGTTTACTACATTGTATTCTTCTGCTGTGCTAAGTAGCTTTGTTGAGATTCTTGGTTTGGTAGCATCAAAGATTTCAAGATTCTATCCTAGCACCAGGGTCGTGGAAATTCAACATGGTATCAGAGCGTGTCTGAGCTACTTTGGAAGACAGTGAATTAAAAGAGTACATAAGTGAAGTACAACTTGAGAGGGAGTTGGTCACGTTGTAGGTGAAGGGTTCCCTACAATGTTGAAGTTGTAGGTTGGTCTTCAGTATGAAGATAGGTTGGAAGGGTTGTCCAACTATAGTCCATGGAAGGAAAGGATCAAGTTGGTCTTACAGGTCAACAGGATCTTGGAGTTTGCGGAGAAAGCCATCAAGAAGCCAACTGACCCTAAGGAGATGGAAGTGTACGAAGAATTGGATACGAAGGCAAGATTAATCATCCTAGACGGTGTGAAGGACTCCTTAATACCACATTTGTCTAGGAAGAACTCCGCGCATGAGATGCGGATGGCTCTTTAGAATTTGTTGCAGAATAAGAATGAGAATCGGGTGCTGGTATTGGAGGACAAGTTGAAGTCCACCAAGGTGTTGCAGGGTGAAGGAGTGACTTCGTATCTGACGAGGTTGTCTCAGGGCAAAGAAGAGCTTGCTGTCGTCAGTGTGAATATTTCAGATACTGATATGGGGAGGATTGCCTTGAAAGGGTTTACTTGAGAATGGAAGCCATTCATCAAAGGGATCATTTCCAGACTGGAATAGGCTGTGGGACGACTTCATTCAGGAAGAGTTGCGAGACGAGGATCTTCATCCGAAGAAAAGGGCAGATGATGACATGGCACTTGCAGCACGAATGAAGGGTAAGTAGAAGAAGGACTTGAGTAAGATCAAGTGTTTCAACTGTGGCGAGATAAGCCATTTTTCATCAAGATGTCCGATGAAGAATACGGGAGATGACGAGACGAAGAAAGGGAAGCAGGTTGTTGATGTTGTCACTTCTGCTGAGATAGATGCTCTCACTAGGAGATTGGAGGAGGACTTTGCTATGATCTCTCATTTCTCGCAGGGTACTATCGATGAGGATGGATGGTACGTGGACAATGGTATGATGAAACATACGACAGGGTCACAAGAGGTTTTCGAGACTCTAGATGAATGGGACTCGAAGTTGCACATGGTATTGGGCGGCAAGAGTCAGAAGGAGATCCAAGGATTGGGAGTTGTGCCATTCAGGATGGAGACAGGATGAGTGATGTGGTTCTAGGATGTATTGTTTGTACCAGGACTCAGATATAGTGTGATATCCGTCTTGATGATTGGGAACAAGGGGTTTGAGGTCCTATTCCAAGATGGGAAGGCAAGACTCAGAGCCAGAGGCTCTAGCTCCGCCGGTATTGTGCTTGGAGTTAGAGAGCATGGTCTATACAAGTTGACAAGAATACCCATGGATCATGGGAAGAAGAAGCAGGAGGACCAGGTGCAGGTTCTAGAGAAGTAGGTGCAGGTGAAGGCTTCAGAGGGGTAGGTACAGTTTCCATAGAAGAAGGTCCAGATTCCAGAGACTCAGGGGGAGTCAAGCTTTAGAGGGAGTTTGCAGATTCAGAGGGAGACTTTGTAGTCCAAGAAGAGCGCGTGGTCAGTGGGGAGCAAGGGTGCTCCTACAGATGCCAAGAAGGAATCATGGAAAGAATGGAAGACATTTCAGGAGGAGAAGAAGAAGCAAGGTGCTTCTAGTGACAACGACACTTCAGAGAGAGGTGTAGTTCTTACTACAGGGATTGCTGCAGTTGTGAGCGCCAGGAGTTGGGCGTGTGTTGTGAGTAGTGATGATGATGTTGAGCTACTTCCTAGTCTTGGAAGTACCTCCCTCACTAAGAGGGAGTGTTGATTTTTGATAGCTCGGGAGGTACTCCAAGCCGTAGGGTTCGGGTTTGGAGGTTGAAGCACCACAAAAGTCAATTGTGGGCTTGGAACCCATGGTTGGGGTTTTGCACCCATCGATGTTTGTGCCAAAACCATAGAGCATTTTAGACATGTGATGGATGGAGATGATAAAAGATGGCGAGGAGAAGCCAATGCTTCGAGAATCGTCAAAATCCAAGTTGTCCTTAATGAGATGAATTTTTGAAGTTAATAATTGATTTTTCGCACATAAGTCATGTAGTCATGGAGTGAATGTGCCAAAAGACATGTCTATTCGTGGAGTCCTTATGTGTATAAATAGAAGGTGAATGGAGTCATTTCTCTTCATCCAAATGTGCATAAATTCATAGATAACTCTTTGAATTAAGCCGAGCTCAAAGGAAGGAGGACGAATTTGGTTAAGGGTTTTGTTTGGGTGAGTTTGACACTTGTGATAAGGTCGAATTGCTACAGGAGGACAGCTGCAGGCTTGAGGGCAAATATGGGCTGAGTTGTGATGTGTTTTTCTCATTGTAGGTCCGGATTTTGAGCAGGAAAGTAGGTTGCATGCCTTGAAGCAAATCTGGGAGGTTGTGTGTGGGTTTTGGAGGCATGTCTTCCTGTTTTGGACAACCGTATCCCTAATTCTTGTATGCAGACTTGGCCGCAGTCTTGAAGGTGAGTTTTGTGAGGATTGTTTTCCTTAAAAATCAAAAACATGGAGCCAAATGAAGCAACGAAGATAGGAGGGTCTTGTGGAAGGAAGGCTGCAATATTCTAGGTGATTGTTGGAGCAGTTTTAGGGCTGTAACATATATTGTGGATGCCCTAACCAGTGAAGAGCTACAACAACATGTACAACCAAAGGTATGTACGATGAGTTTGTGTTGAATTGATTGCTAGTTGGGTGGTGTCCAAGTGTGGACAATTTGTAGCGTGTGGAAGCCATGTGTTGGGGTTGACTTGGGTGGCTAGAAACCCCAAATAGGAGCAGATTTCACAATGGATATTGTTTGTTGGATTGGGTGCCATTGGACTGTTGGAGGGCAATGTGTTGGAAACCCAAAGTAGCCCTTGAAAAGCAGTCATAAAGGGAGTTTGATAGCTGAAGGTTGGGTGAAGTTGTGAAGCCTAATGTGCAGTACATTGATGTACTAGTGGACTGCTAGATTGGCAGATTGGAGCTTAGGTGTTGGCCAACCTAGAAGAGCAGATTGGTTTAGCCCGTGTTCATTGTTGGAGAAGTGACTTGCAATAGTGATAGGTGGTAGCCTTCCTGGAGTCTTTATGTGTTGTTTCTTGATGGACTAAGAGGCAGCTTGAGAGCAGAATGAAAGCGAAGGATCGACGGGACAAGATACGACATAGAGGCTATGACTATGCACTAGAGCAACAAGATTGTCATTGTATCTTGTATTCTTGTACTTATGGATATTTGAGTGCCATTATCCCTTGTACGGGAGCCCTAGATTGTTGTATAATATGTTGATAATATAACGAAGTTGGGTTACATATATTGTTGTTATTGTTCTTATTGTGCACATGATTGGTTTACTGCATTGTATTGTTCTGTTGTGCTAAGTAGCTTTGTTGAGATTCTTGGTTTGGTAGTGTTAAAGATTTTAAGATTCTATCCTAGCATCAGGGTTGTGGAAATTCAATAGTGTCATCATGAAGAATCCTTTATGCTAAGTTAAAGTAGACCAACATCTTGGATCTTGAGGGTGCTCTAGGACATGCAACAGATGTTCATGTCATCAGGAAGCTCAACTCTCTCAACGCTGTATCTTCTAAGCCATCTATATCTCTGAAGAGGCTTGGGTTCCTATGGAGTGGGTGCCCTCAAGGCCTGGGCTGTTGTGGACCACATGGAAAAAACAACATGAACTCAAGCGAAAGCAATCATCCATCAGAGACTAAGATCATATATGCATCTAAATGGACCAAACTTGGATGTTAAGGGCATATTTATACTTGAAGTAAGGATCAGCTTTTGATATCTAACTAGACTAAGTCATGTAAAGGTGTTCCCTACCTTGATATAGGTGGCTAATGGTAAACTCAATTAGGTGCTTCCAACCCTCAAGGGGAAGTGACAGTTCCAAGGTCAACTCCTCAATCAACAGGTCTTCGTATAAATATATGATAATGGAGGGGAAAAGGCCTAATGGCCAAGTGCCATGGTCAAGGGGATCTGTACATGGGGAACCCACATCCTGAGTGTATGAATGTAAGGAGGGAGCAATCGTGGAAACATGAGTTCATTGCTCGACTTGCTTTTTCTACCTATCTAGTGCGCCTTTTACTTCTTGCTATTGCTTTGTATTACGATGCATAACTCAAGGGTTAGAGCTTGATCTCTATGATGTAGCATTTATATCATCCCTTAAGATGAGACATTTAATCTCTCATCAAGGTTGGGACATGCAAGGGTTCCTTTTGATGTAAAGGAGCATCATGTGCTCAGGAACTGGTTGATGGCTAATGAGGAGGGTATAGCTCATGCTAGGCTTTGTCCCACGTGCTGATTTATGTCTCAGCAATCTTTTGCTTTTTGATTTTCTTCTTTTGGCCATATTATGCTTTTTCATTCTTTTAGCTGCATCAACCTCCAGGGCAATAGTTTTCCAGCCTTACTCAAGGAGTGTGGACATGTAGGTGCCAAATCCCAATGAACCAATGACAAATTAGATCCGAAGAATGGAGGTGGTATATGCGGCTTGTAATGTGTGATGGAAAGTGTCAAGTATGGTGTAAGGCATAAGGAACACACTATCTCAATTCGGGGTTCCCAAGTAGTCCCTATTCTATAACCCTAAGGCCTCAAGGGAGGTCCCACTGGACTAGGGCTAAAAAATAACCCCTCTAGTAAGGTGAATGAACATATTTATAGTCAGTATTGGTCAATCTTCTCGATCACCCTTTCAAATCAAACAAGTATAAGCACCCAATTGCAAAATGATCAAAGTACTTGTTGAACAGTAACCCACCTTCATCCAAGTGGTAATGCCATATGGGTGAGAAGTATATGGCTGATGCAATTTGTGGAGGCACATGACATATCATTGTCAAATAATGAATGTCAGGGGCCGCTGGCTGGCTGGTTGTCCGCCTGGTTGTCAAATGTAGGAGGAAAATTTTCTCTTATGGGGTTACCCATTTTGGTGGGTAACAGGTCCTTTTCCTCTTTTAATAAAGTGGCTTATAATATTTATTTATTTATTTATTTTTCCCTTAGTCACTTTTTAATTAATTCCCTAATATTTAATATTTTGTAGCCTATGGGGATTAGCTAGGCTACTGAGATGGTCTCTGCTATGGAGGTTCGGAAAAAGGGATATTACACCTTTACAAGGTGAATGACACAAAATTTCATGAGGCATTTCAAACAGATTCTCTCACAGGCACTCTTTCTGAGAGTCCCATTCTCATTCTCACATGCTTTGTCCTTCTTCCCTAACTGCCCCTTTGCTAAAGGCTACGATTCTTTGGTTACTCTTCCTCATGCACTTTCTCTTGAGATGAAAAGGGTCAAGTGGGTTACATTTCTTCTTTGAATTCACAAATGCTTAGATCTGATCTGAAGTATATTGAAATTGGGAGTTAAAGATTTCTGCAGTGGCTCTTCTCCGAGTCTTCCTGCTGGTTCTCCTGTTTGTACTGTGTCATTTATTTCGTGGTTGGCAATCTTGGATTAAATGTAGTTTTGCTATTCTTCTTATGCCATTTGACAAGGCACTTTTGCTGATTGTTCATGTTGGGCTCCTCCAGAGTTTGGAGGGAGGGCGTTTCTGCATCTTGAGTGATGAGGATTTCACGCAATGTATTCTTAGCATATAATGTGTGGAGTGTCTACCTTAGTCGGACATTTCCAGGACAGTAATGTTTACTTCAGTTAATTTGGTTTGAGCTATTTCAGTAACTCTCTTCACAATGAGCTCCCTTGGAGCAATGTGGTTGTTATACCTTCGATTCCCATTGATGTTTTTGTGAGCAACTCTTCTTGTATTCTATTGGGGTGATCTTTACATTCATGCTGTTTATTCTTTTATTTCTACACATACCTATTGATTTTTCAGTAGAAATCCTTTAATTTCCAATGGAATTAGCAAACATCTTAAAGAACTTCATGACTGTCATTCTATATCTGCTCATATTTTACAATTTATGTAATATTCACAATCTGTAAATTACAGTAATAACAGGCTAAAAGAGAATAAGCAAACAAAACAAAAAACTGAATCAATACACCATTGGAGCCATAAAATACTGCTGAGCCATTTTATTAATATCGATAAATTGTGTACAAGAGAGGTGTTCGAATGAAGGCACTTGGGCTTGCTCAAGGCAAGTTAAAGGTAGCCTCGGAACAAGCCTGAAATCTCCCTCAAAAATGTACATTGCGTGGCTGTAGCTCTGCGCAACCCTTGGCCAGAATGCTGCTGCTTCTTCAGAAGAAATGCTGTACAGGCCTGCTATACTACTAAGAAAATTCTGGGCTTTTAACCCCAGACTCTACTCACCAAACCCACAATAACCCGCGAAGGAATTGTGGAATGGCTGACCCTGGAAATTGGCCCTCTTGGGCTTGGCTCTTTGCGCTTTTGTCTGAAACTGTGTACCTGGAAATATCACTGCGGAATGCTCCCAAAAGATGTGCATTAACCCTGTTAGGAAGCTCTCGGCCTCCCCACCAATTTCTTCCTCAATAACTCCTGCACTCCTTTGCACCTAGATGAGCTCCCTCTCACTACTGTGCATTGACTCTGCTGCTGGGATTGCGTTGTGCTGTCTCTGCTGATGAATACATTGTGAATGGATCCACAACTTCTCCCTAAATTGAACTGGCGTAATTCTCCTCCCTAGGGTAGGCACTTGAAGTCCCCCGAAGTAGAGGTTGAGATTCCCACTCAGGAACACTCGGTTGCTAAACAACAATGCAAACTTGGCTCTTGCTCAAGCGTGCTCTGTCAAAAGACAATTCGAATTTGATGATTGAATGGATGAGCAAAATGGGCTGCCTCTTCTTTTTTGTCTCCAAAGGCCCAACGTTCCCTTGGGGCCCCACCAAAAACTGCGCTCCCCCTCCTCTGGCCACTCCTGCATTGCCTTTTCCTGTCCAACCACTGCGCTGCCTTTTTGGAATGCGCAGTGCCTCCTCATTGGCTCATCTTGCCCCCACCAAGGTCACAATCTTTGCTCTCAACTATAGGAAAATGCCTTAGTTCATTTTAATTTAATTTGTGGGTCCCCGACCCACGTTATTTCTGGCTAACATTGGAAAATACAAAACTATCAAAACTTTAATATTCTAATTAGCAGAATTGCTAATTAGGAATATTACAGTGCTCCCCGCCAAGATGTTGCTTTTCCTCAAGCAACTGCAATGATGGGTGCTGGAGGATCTGCTCTCCTTCTCAGGTGGCATCCTCATCTGACAAGTTTCTCCATATGATCAGAAACTCCTTGATCACTCTCCTCCTCAAATGCCTCTCCCTGGTGTCCAGAATGGCCTCTGGCTGAAGTACTAAGTGCCCCTCATCATCCATGGGAGGCAACTCAATTGCTGCTGTCACTTGCTGTCCCAAGGTCTTTTTCAGCTAGGATACATGAAATATGTTATGAACCTGGCTCCTCGGGGGTAGCTCCAGTTCGTATGCTACCTCCCCCACTTTCCGAGTGACCCGGTAAGGCCCATAGAAACGAGGCTTAAGCTTCTCTGCCCCTTTTTGCTTAAGTGTGGACTGATTGTATGGCTGGAGGCGGAGGTACACTAAGTCCCCAACCTCAAAGTGTCTCTCCACGCGGCCCCTTTCAACATAGATCTTCTACTGGTTCTGCGTTGCCCTCATGTTGTCCTTGAGAGCCCTCAAAATGTCTTGGCTCTCTTGGATCCAATCCTTGGCTCGGGGGAACTTGTTGTCTGCAAACATGACATCAACAAATGTCAGAGCATCATAACCGTACAAAGCACGAAATGGAGACATACCTATAGACACGTGGAAGGTGGTGTTGTAGCAGTATTCCCCCATGTTTAGCCACCTCAACCATGCCTTCTACTGCCTTGTGACGTAGTTACGCAAGTAGCCCTCCAACCATTTGTTAACTATCTTCGTCTGGCCATCCGTTTGGGGATGGTAGCTCGTACTAGGAGTGAGCTCCGTACCCGCCAACCAGAATAGCTCCTGCCAAAATCCGCCCATAAAACCACTATCTCGGTCATTGACAATGGTCTTGGGGAGACCATGTAACCGAAATATCTCCCTGAATAACAACTCGACCACTTGTGAGGCCGTGTACTTGGCTGAGATCGCGAAGAAGTGTGCATACTTCGTCAAGCGATCAACAACCACGTATATGCAATCCTTCCCCTACATAGTGGGCAACCCAGTGATGAAATCCATCGAGATGCTCTCCCATTTCCCCTTAGGAATGGGAAGTGGCTAAAGTAACCCTGTTGGATGTGTCATCTCTCCCTTGTTCTGCTGGCACACCTCACACTCCCAAATGTGCTTCAGGACATCATCCTTGAGGCCCTTCCGTGAGAACCTCTCCCTGATGGCCTTGTAAGTCTTTGTGAATCCTTAGTGCCCTGCCAATGGTGAGTCATGGGTTGAATGTAGGATCTTCTCTCGCAGTTGGGAGTTGGCCACTAGATAGATTCGGTCTCGATAGTATATCACTCCATCCATCACTCGGTAGTGGTCATCTGTCACCTGTCCCTCCAGGATTTCGCATGCAAAGCGATCCTTGGAGTACTCTACCAACAAATGAGCCTTCCAATCCAGCTCAATGCTCATTAGTGAAAGAGAAGCTGACCTCTTGGACAATGCATCAACTACTACGTTGTGCTTCCCCTTGACATATTCGATGTCGAAATCATAGCCCTGAATCTTACTTAGCCACTTTTGTTGCCTCTCTTGCAATTGCTTCTGCTCTAGAAAGAATCTAAGGCTGTTGTGGTCTGCCCTCACCCGAAATCTATTCCTCACTAAATACTCCCTGAATTTGGCTAGCGCATGCATGATGGCTAGCATCTCCTTGTCATAGATGGGGTACAACCTCTCATGAGGCAATAACTTCATACTCTCGAAAGCTGTGGGGTGTCCCCCCTGCATCAACACTGCCCCATTCCTTCCCCGGATGCATCACACTCCAGGATGAAAGGTTGTGTAAAATCAGGAAGAGCAAGCACTGAGTAGTTGCTCATCACCTGCTTGAGGCGCTCAAAAGCCTCTTGCGCTGTTGTGGTCCAGACAAAAGCCCGCTTCTTAGTCAGATCTGTGAGGGGTGATCTAACTGCGAAAGCCCTTTACGAACTTCTTGTAGTAGGTACATATGCCTACAAATCCCCAAAGTTTTGTCACATTCTTGGGCTCTGGCCATTCCCGGATGGCCCTGATCTTCTCCTCATGGACCCTCACTCCATCAACCCCAATGATATGTCCCAAATAGATCATCTCAGTCAAACCAAACTCACACTTGGACAACTTTGCATAAAACTGCTGCTCCTCCAAGATACGCAGTACTGCCTCTACGTGTTGCAAGTGTTCCTCCCATGTCCAACTGTATATCAAAATTTCATCGAAAAATACCAGCACAAATTTCCTCAACTGGCCACGAAAGATGTGGTTCATGCATGACTGGAATGTGGCTGGGGCATCACCAAAAACTCAAAGTGCCCTTACTGACACCTGAACGTAGTCTTAGGGACATCCTTGTCCCTCACTCGGATCTAATGGTACCCAGACCTCAGATCGATCTTGGAGAAGTACTTAGCTCCCCTCAGCTCATTGATCCTGGGAATGGGGTAGCAGTTCTTCATGGTTTTCTTGTTTAAGGCCCTGTAGTCAATGCACATCCTCAGTGACCCATCCTTCTTCACCAAAACAACTATAGAAGCAAAAGGACTAGAGCTGGGTCTGATGTGTCCCAATGTGAAGAGCTCATGGATAGCTCTCTCAATCTCATCCCTGTAGGCCTTAGGATGCCTATAGGGGGTTTTGATCACTGCTTGTACCTCGTGCTCCAGCTCAATGGTATGCTCAAATCCCCGGTCTGGTGGCTAGCCCGGTGGTATGTCCCCAAATACTATCGGGTATCTGTCCATAATAGCTTGAATCTCAGGATGAGGTGGCTTGGTGACACCTCTAGCCTCTGAGATCCTCAACTCCACAACCCACTATATCTCCGCTCCTCAAATCAGCCTCCATCCTGTGCGTAGAAACTGTCTGTGGTGGGTATGAGTGCATGCCCCTTAGCATTACTGGTTTGCCCTCTAAGTCCAGAAACTCTATCTCTAGTCTCTTCCAATCAGTGGTGACTCTACCAAGGGTGTAGAGCCACTGGACTCCCAACACTATTGGTGTCCGGAATGTCAACCACAAAGAAGTGGTCAGTAATGGAGTATTTCCCCATGGTCACTGTCAGCGTTGGGACATAGGTGGTGCACTGCATGGTCTTGTCTCCCGACACTAGCAATGAGAACCCCTCGAACTCCTCTGTCGTAATGCCCCTCCTACGCACCATCTATGCATCAATGAAGTTGTGCGTGGTCCCACTGTCCACAAGCACCGAGACACGCTGTCCCTGTATTGTACTCGGATCCTCAAGGTCAAATACTTGGGTACCCCACGTAGTGATGCGAGGACCCGTCTTGAAGGTGTAAATGCAGACCCTCCTGCTGCGGTGGGGGTGGAGGTGGAGGTCCTCCCTCCTTGGGTGCTGCGCTGTCCTCTCCTCCCATATCAAAGAATGCCTCCTCATCCCCATCACTATCCGAGAATACCTCTATGTAGTGTGCCTTCCCTCCTACACACTTGTGGCTTGGTGCCCATGGCTCTTGGAAAGTGAAACAAAGTTTCTTCCTCTGAAGATCCCTCCTGGTGTCATCATCAAGTTGCCCCTGACCCTGGTTGCCTCTTGGGGGTGGAGCTCTCATGTCTCTCCCTTTCTGCCGGAAAACTGGTCTAGTAGGCAGTGGTGCTCTAGCCCTAGGTAGGGCTACTTGCAAGTCTCTCTCTCTCCCCACTGCATCCTGTAGCATAGTGGGTTGGTTTGACCTCACTAAGCCCTGTAATGGCTCTGCCAACCCCTCCACAAACATGAAAATCCTCCTAGATTCTGACAGGTCTGGAACCATCACTGACAGTCTTAAGAATTCTGAAATGTATACCTCTGGACTCCCTCATTGCTTGAGCTTAGTCAACTCCCCAAAGTATTCTTTTGGGTCCTTCCTGTTAAACCTCTCCAACACCCTTTGTATGAACTCATCATATGTTGTCACCTCTGCATGACCCACCGTAGTCAGCCCATGGAACCACCAATCGTGGGCTTCTCCCTCCATGTGCAACGTGGAAACCTTGATTGCCTCTATCTCGGTCATCTGATTTAGCTGGAAATAGACATCCAACTTCTCCACCCATGCCTTTGCTGAACTCTTAGAAGAGCCATCAAAAGTTGGGAGGATCAACCTACCCACGGCACACGTAAGTCACTTCCTTGTGTGTATCCTCCTCCTGTTTGGCCTCTGGTTTGTTGTTGGTCTTCAATTGGCAAAAATATTTGAATGTGATGCCCTTTCCGAAATCCGGCCCATAAGATTGATATTCTATGAAAAATTCTCCATAGTGAGCCTCTTTCGGCTCCTGTTGCCCTCCTGTCCCTGAAGCTAGGAACGTGGGGATAGTGGACCGTGGTGGAATATATGGTACAGCCGGAAATGTAGTGTGAGGTGCTGCCTGGTGCTGCGAAGTGCCAGACCCTTCTCCAACCTGGAATTCCCCTTGGATTCCTTTCCCCTTGCTGCCATTGCTAAGCCGCTGACCCATATCCTCAATTCTCTTGGAGAGAGCCTATATTGACATTAGTAGAAGGTGAGTAAATTCCTTCTCCTCATTCCTTCCATGTTCTGCGTGCTCCATTACCCTCTCTACAACCTCTGGAACACTATCAACCGGATCTGGAGTGATTTCGAGCTTCCTTTCCCTGCTCCTATATCTTTGTCTCCGGTGAGTCACGTTCTGTTTGTTCTCCGGTGTCATAAACTGCGTGCTCCACAGGCTGAGCCAAGTCTATGAGCTCTAATACCACTGTAATATTCCTAATCGGTAAATTACAGTAATAACAGGCTAAAAGACAATAAACAAACAACAAAACAAAAAAACTGGAATCAATACACCACTGGAGCCATAAAATACTGTTGAGCCATTTTATTCATATCGATAAATTGTCTACAAGAGAGATGCTGGAATGAAGGTACCTGGGCTTGCTCAAGGCAAGCTGAAGGTAGCCTCAGAACAAGCCTGAAATCTCCCTTAGAAATATACATTGCGTGGCTGTAGCTCTGTGCAGTCCTTGGCCAGAATGCTGCTGCTGCTTCAGAAGAAATGTTGTACGGGCCTGCTATATTGCTCAGAAAATTCTGGGCTTTTAACCCTGGACTCTACTCACCAAATCCACAATAACCCGCGAAGGAATTGTGGAATGGCTGACCCTAGAAATTGGCTCTCTTGGCCTTTTGCTCTTTGCACTTCTGGCTGAAACTGTGCACCTGGAAATATCACTGCAGAATGCTCCCAAAAGATGTGCAATAACCCTGTTAGGAAGCTCTTAGCCTCCCCACCAATTTGCTCCTCAAAAACTCCTGCACTCCTGCACCCAGATGAGCTCCCTCTCACTACTGCGAAGTGACTGCACTGAGCTGTCTTTGCTGATGAATACGTTGTGAATGGATCCACAACTTCTCCCTGAATCGAACTAGTGTAATTCTCCTCCCTAGGGTAGGCACTCGAAGTCCCCCAAAGCAGAGGTTGAGATTCCCGCTCAGGAACAGTCAGTGGTTAAACAACAATGCAAGCTTGGCTTGTGCTCAAGCGTGCTCTGTCAAAAGACAATTCGAATTAGATGATTGAATGAATGAACAAAATGGGCTGCCTCTTCCTTTTTGTCTCCAAAGGCCCAACGTTCCCTTGGGGCCCCATCAAAAAGTCCGCTGTCCCTCCTTTGGCCACTCTTGTGTTGCCTTTTCTGTCCAACCACTGTGCTGCCTTTCTGGAATGCACAGTGCCTCCTCATTGGCTCATCCTGCCCCCACCAAGGCCGCAATCTTTGCCTCTCAACTATAGCAAAATGCCTTAGTTCATTTTAATTTAATTTGCGGGTACCCGGCCCACATTATTGCTGGCTAACATTAGGAAATACAAAATTATAAAAAAATTAATATCCTAATTAGCAGAATTGCTAATTAGGAATACTACAGTTTACTACATACTAGCTGCTCAAAGGGAGGGAACACCACCCTTGTGAAAACATTAAAGAGGAATTCTCCAAAATCTCTCCATAACCTGTTGCATATTTGGAGTCTCTTCATGGGCTACGGTCAAATCATTCTAGGAGGCCACAAAATCTTATTAGCCACCTTCAACAAGTTTCCTTATTCATCAAGAACAGGCAGGCATTCAGAAAACTTCCTGTATCATGAGTAAATATTGGATGTCCTACTATCTTCTTAATGACATTTTTGGGAGAGGGGGAGTTATTAGTTTCTCCATTCTAGATTCACAGACAGTTTGAGATGATGATTGTTCCTCCTTTTGTATATAAACTCATTTTCTCTATCAAAGTTTGTAGATCATGTAGCTCCACTTTACTTTTGATTTAGAAATCATAGCTTTTGCTGCATGCTAGAATCTATGTGGAGTAAACTGATTTGTTATTCTTTTTGAGTGTTTCATAAATTACAGAATAATCTCAACTTTAAGATGGATCTGCTATAACTGTGATGTTGTTTGGTGTTATTTTGTAGCCGTAATTAATGAACATCTTTCATGATCTACAGGATTACCTTGACATTTTGGGACGAGCTAGCAGAAACTGCAGTTCAGCATTTGAAAAAAAGTGATAGGGTGTATGTCTCAGGTTACCTTCGTTTACAAAAAACAGATGGTGAAGATGATAAGGCACAAAAATTTAAGGTTTACTATGACTTAGTTCTTCTTTAACTGGCATATCTGATAGGAAGTTTAAGCAAGGTTTTATTTTATAAATATTTGCAGTTCAAGTGAGTTTCTTCTGTTGAAATGGGCTTTATGTATTCATATTGTTTTCAGTCTCTAAGGAATTCATCTGGGTAGCTTTAACCCCCTGTAGATTGAAACAGGAAGTGCTATATGTGGGGGAAATCCTGTAGTATTGCAGGGAAGTTTTTTCCCTAGCTTTTCCTTTAAGTCACCAGGGTTTCAATACAATTTCATATGTTGTGTACAGTGATATAGTTGCAATACAAAAGTGTAATAACAGTACTGTAATAATTTCAACAATGTAGTTCAACAGTTCATCAACAAATAGAGGTCCAATGCCATCCAACGTGCTACAACAAATTAGAGAATATAACAGTGCTCCAACAGAGAGTAAAACTACCTATAATTCGATAGCCCTATACTTCAGTTCAAACTTCATGCCTTCAATTAGCTTCAGTACTTCTTAAAAAAAACTTCTCTCTGTTGCCTTTAAATTCCAAACTGAGTTCTGTCTGCAATAAACCCTAGGATCTGCAGTTATGATTATGACCTTCAGGAGAATATAAATCTGCTTTTGGGAATGACTACAGGGAGCTTCACTCAGCCATCAGAAGTTCGGATTCTGTCGATGGAGACCTTCAACAACCTTCTACTTTCCTCAGGATCAGTGTTCACTTTGACCTACTACAGAAGAGCCTCAGGGTCTGCGGCTTGTTCCAGGGTACTTTGGGGAGTTAAGATTTGATTCTAGGAATACCAATCAACCTTCAGAGAATGCGGATCACCAACAGAAAGTATTTGTCTGCCCAGAATTCGTCCTATGCACTTCGGAAGCCACAGAGTAAGTCACAGGAGACCCTTACTTCAGTCCTTCGCTGGCCTCAAGGCATTATGCTTGCTTCAGAGATAGGTACAATAAGAATGCATACAAATCATTTTGATCTGCATCTCAACACTACGCTGGCCTCAGAGATGAATTTGGTTTGGATTCCAGCAACAGAAAAATCACAGAGAGTTCGATTAGTGCTTTGTCTTCAATTCTAGAATTTTATCTCCTCAGAAAATAGTACTCCTTGCTCTGCCCAAACACAAACAAGATAGAAAAGGATTGATCAACTAGGATGGAATCTTTCACCACCGAAATTGATAGGGTAGAAGGTGTGAAAATTCTACTTTAGTGTGTTGGTTTATTTCCTCCTACTTGATTTAATTAATACAAGTTATTTCCAGAAATTAGATTCAGAAAATACCGAAAATAAACACAACTACAGCCTACGCATGCAGATCATTTACTGAATAATTCAGTCATGCAACGAAGTGACACATGGATTTTTGAACATAAGTCCCCGGAAAAACCCAAAGCGGGAAAACCGGTTCAGCAAATATGATGGTTTATTATTAAGTAGTTCTGAGTACAACAAATCTGGGTTCCAACCTTGGAAAACCCGACAGAGAAGAAAAAAAAATCAAATCTGCAGCTAACTTGAAGATCTAGTGCCAAATATCTGATTGATCCACACCCTCAAACGGGATTTACAGGACTCAACCCAGATCTGACCCTAGAAACCCTCAGAGCTGCTTTTGAAGCCCCAATGTTGCCTTGGAGGGACTGCGTCAGCCTCTGCGTGGCTCTAGGAGGGCCTACATCACCCTAGGAGAGTCTACGCTGCCCCTTCGCTGCCTTTGCTTGGCCAGCGTCAGCGCAACGTGGCCCTAGTTGCCTCTGCGCTGTCTCTGTGCTGCCCCTGCTGCTCTGCGTGGCTTTGAAGCCTCTCTGCGCTGTCCTTGTGGCTGCTCCTCTTTCCTTTTGCTGTCTCTTGGCCCTGGACACGATATTAGCTGGAATATTCATCATCCTTCTTCTCTATGTTGACGATATTGTTCTTCTGGCAAGGTGCCCATCTGATCTTGATAAGAAACTGAGACTTCTTAAGGATTTCCGCTCTACCATGGGTATGACTATTAACAATGACAAACCAAATTTTATTATTATCAAATACAAGAAGGAACGCTAATTTTGTGTATGACAATAGCAACTTGGAGGAAGTTACTTCTTACAAGTACCTAGGAATTGAATCAGAACATTCCCTTGGCCAATACTACCCCTCACCGCAGGAAATTCCACTGGAAATTCTTAGTAAACCTGCCCTAGAATTCTAGATCTATTCCTCAGTTCTACAGAAATTGTGTGTCGTCAACTGACCCTCAAGCCTTTCTCTTATACTTTTTCATTGAACCTTTCAACGACCGAGATTAACTCCTCCATCAATGAATGAGATTAAAAGACTGTTTGATCCATGTGACTTAAGACAATTTCAGCACGTGTTAATTAATTCACTTTAATTATTTTATTTTCATAAGTTAGACTTAGGAAATCCATTAAAAATAATTAATTATTTGAATAACTTGAACACAACTTGAAATATCTCAAATCCATTTCCGGGCTTTGTAGATCAATTGTACTCTAGTCCTCCCACAAAATTTGGGAGCTAGAGCACAACTGATGCTACCCCAAATACACAAGATCTCAACTCCCTCTTAGCATCAGGAGTGTGCTCTAGCAATACATCACACCATGTATCACAAGATCTTGAGTACTGGATCTGTATTGTTGATGCTTGGCCTGCTGCCCTCCATCTACTGCATTGCTGCTCTCTGTACTGCTACCCATGTCACTGCCACTGACACTGCCACATCTATACTGTAGCTCCCTCTCAAACTGCTGCGACTGCTAACCGCTGCACTGCAACTCAGTTGTTGAGAAGTAAGCAACTGAAAAGACTCTGCCCAACTGTTTGACAGACAAGTCAGGTTGCTCTCCACCACTGAAGCCTCTTGGATGTTGAATCACGCTGCCCTCCTGGAGACACTGTCATGCTGCAACACTACACTGCGTGAGCCCAACTTCTCTGCGCCACTGAAGTCCCATTAGTCTCTCTGTGTTGCTGCCGCCTCTGCATCACGCTGCTCACTCTTCTGCTCTTCAACTCCCTCTTGCTCTTCAATGTGGTCATCTGCAAACATCTCCCGACCCATCCTGCTACCGTCTTAAGGCTCTCGTAGCTCGTATGTGATCCAAGAGTAGGGCTGACTCAAGGATCCCGCCAATCAATCTGGATACTATATATATCCATGTCACCCCACCTCTTCTCTCGAGGTGCATGAGCACTCATGGTTGCATCATCATCAGAGCCATCGTCATTTGCTGCTGCAGCCTTGGAATCAGAAGCTCCTTTGTCCTTCTTCTTAGGACAATTGCTGGTGAAATGACCAAGATCACCACAGTGAAAGCACCGAACCTTGGAAAGGTCCTTCTTCTTCTTCCCTTGCTTCTTTTCCCTTGATGCAAGGGTTGCATCCTCCTTCTCTTCTTTCTTCACTCTAGTTGATCCGCTTCCTCCACTGATATACTGCTTCTTTGTGATCCTCTTGATCTCCTCTTGGCGGAGAATAGCCCATGTATTTGCCCATTATGGTAACGCTGCCCTTCCCAAAATGCTCTGGACAAACGTTTCCCATTCTTCAGAGACGGCGTTCAGGGCCGTCCTCACTAGGAGCCCTTCATCTGGATTAACAACCATGCCAATCAGTTGGTCACGAATAGCTTGTAGCCTGAAGAGTAATGGATCTATCTCTTCACCCTTCATCATTTGGAACATACGCATATGATTCGTAAGAAGCATTCTTCTTTGCACATAGCCTCCTTGGTACATCACTTCCAAAGCTAAACACATGTCATGTGCTGTATTCTTACCAGTAACATGAGGAATCACGTGGTCCTTGACTTCGTCTATTATCAACCTCTTCGTCTGTGCTTGATTCTCTTCATACTTCTTGAGTGGATCTGCATTGGTTGGTACAACAAGTGTCTTCTCTGCATGATCTTTGAGACCATACTCAGCCAAAACTGAGAGGATTCTGGTCTTCCAAATAACATAGTTGGACATGCCATCCAATCTATCTTGATCCCTCAGTCCATATCGAGCCATCTTTGCTCAGATCTGAAGAAAACAATAATTCTCCATCTGTATCTGGGTTTCTTGGTGACTAGAAATCCTCTAGTAGTTGCTTCTGTTGAAAACTAACTTCCCTCCTGGAAATCTTCCACCAAAAATCGAACGGACAGTATTTTCCAATCCTCCTGATCGAATCTCAAATCTGTTTGGCTCAGATCTGCTGAATAACTGTCTTCCTCTTGCCTTTGTTGCCTTAGCTAGGCACAATTCTGCACGTGTAGAATCTCTACCCCACCAGCATTGCTGAAGATCTGAAGCACTGCTTCGGGATCTTGGCAAATTTTTTTGAAACAAGAGAAGTGGCTGGACAACGTCCTTCCGTCGGCCCACCCAGCCCCAACGCCGCCGGGCCGGACAGGGCCCCGCATCGGGTGACCCGGCCTGAGGCGCGGAACGGGAAGGAACTCGTAAGCCCAGAGGCTTTTTCCACCAATGTCGTCTCCTCGGATTTCCCTTGCCGCGAAGATGCCCTTTCCGATCCGTCGTCTTTCCCCCGCCACCCCGTAAAAAATATTTCTTCAAACATTTGTTGGAGATTCAAATTTTGATTTGCTATCCTCCGATACCATGTGAAAATTTATTGCAAACAGTATTGGTTTATTTCCTCCTACTTGATTTAATTAATACAAGTTATTTCGTAAAATTAGATTCGTAAAATACTCGAAAATAAACACAACCATGTACTACACACACAGTGTCATTTACCGAATAATTCTACTCATAACAAAGTGACACATGGATTTTTGGACATAAGTCCCCGAAAAAACCCAAAGCGGGAAAACCGGTTCAACATATATGAGGGTTTATTATTAAGTAGTTCTGAGTACAACAAATCTGGGTTCCAACCTTGGAAAACCCGACAGAGAATAAAAGATATCAAATCTACAGCTAACCTGAAGATCTAGTGCCAAATATCTGACTGATCAACACCCTCAAACGGGATTTACAGGACTCAGCCCGGATCTAACCTTAGAAACCCTCAACATTTCTTTTGAAGCCCCAACGTTTCCCTGGAGGGGTTGCGTCAGCCTCTGCATGGCTCTAGGAGGGCCTGCGTCACCCTAGGAGGGTCTACGTTGCCCCTGCACTACCTATGCATGGCCAGCGTCAGCCCAACGTGGCCCTAGCTGTCTCTGCGCCCTGCTACTCTGCGTGGCTCGGAAGCCTCTCTGCGCTGTCTCTGCGCCCTGCTACTCTGCGTGGCTCGGAAGCCTCTCTGCGCTGTCCTTGTGGCTGCTCCTCTTGCCTCTTGCTGTCTCTTGGCCCTGGAATTCGAACATTCCCTTGGCCAATACTATCCCTCATTGCAGGAGACTCCATTGGAAATTCTTAGCAAACCCGCCCTAGAATTCTAGATCTATTCCTTAGTTCTACAGAAATTGTGTCCTCAACTGACGCTCAAGCCTTTCTCTTATACTCTTTCGTTGAACCCTTCAACGGCCGAGATTAACTCCTCCATCAATGACTGAGATTAAAAGACTGCTTGATCCATGTGACTTAAGACAATTTCAGCACATGTTAATTAATTCACTTTAATTATATTTTTTTCCTAAGTTAAACTTAGGAAATCCATTAAAATAATTAATTATTTGAATAACTTTAACACAACTTGAAATTTCTCAAATCCATTTCTGGGTATTGTAGATCAATTGTACTCTAGTCCCTCCACAAAATTTGGGAGCTAGAGCACAACTGATGCTACCCCAAATACACAAGATCTCAACAGAAGGGGTCTTAAAACCCTTAGAGCTAATGCTCAAGAAAAAAATTAATCGATCCACACTTGATGATGATTTGATCTCAATTTTCTTATTTATAGATTTTTCCATGGGCTTCAAGATGTGAGGGATTGTGGGTGAAACCCCTAGTTTTGGGTTCTTTTGCCTCGGTAGACCCAACTTTTGCCCTAAATTGGGAAAAAATGTTTTTTTACACATTTACCAACACTGCAGCCTACTAGGTCGGATAGGTTATTTCGTCCCTCATTATCTCTCAATTTGAAGTGGACATTACAATCTCCCCTTCCCAAAGTTGCTTGCCCTTGAGCAATTGCAGATTTGGGTGCTGTAAAATTCGTTCTCTTTCCCATGTGGTGTCCTCCTCTGGTAAATTCTTCCATCTAATAAGGCATTATGGAATTATTCGTCCTGTTATCTTCTTTTCTCGTACATCTATGATTGTTTCTGGAATCAATTCTAGCTGTCCCTCGCCGTCTAATGGTGGCAATTCGATAGAGGTGGTAACATGCTGTCCCGCAACCTTCTTGAGACATGACACATTGAAGACATTATGGATTCTCGTCAAGCGTTTGGCAATTCTAACTCTACGCCGCTTTGCCAACATTCCAGAGAACTTTGTAAGGTCCATAAAACCTTGGTTTTAACTTTTCTGCACAACTTTTCTTGAGTGTAAATTGTTTATAGGGCTGCAATTTCAAGAAAATGAGGTCTCCTACCTCAAAACTACATTTTGTTTGATTGCATACATCTTTCGCCAATTTTGAGCAGCTTGCATGTTTTTCTTGAGAACCCTGAGAATGTCCTGACTCTATTGTATCTAGACTTTAGCAATTGGTGCCTTGTTGTCTCCAAAATTTTTATCGATAAAGGATGGTGCATCATACCCATATAATACTCTGAAAGACGTCATTCTAATGGATAAATGGTAAGTGATATTGTAGCAATGCTCCCCAAGGTAGAACCATTTGATCCATGCTTTTTGCTGACCTCAGTCTACTTATTCACGACTTCTGTCCGACCATCTATATGTGGGTGTTAACTAGTGATAGGGGTTAATTTTGTTCCCACTAGCTTGAAAAGTTCCTGCCAGAATGCACCCATAAACTTGCTATCTTGATCACTGAATATATTTTTAGGTAGTCCATGGAGCTTGAAGACTTCTTTGAAGAATAGTTTTGCTACTTGTTTGGCCGAATAATTAGATGAGATTGCAAAGAAGTGTGCGAATTTTGCTAACCTGTCCACCACAGTGTAGATACAGTGTTTGCCTTGTGCTTTATGTAGCCATGTGATGTGTTGAGAAACCAAGTGGAAAATAATTTTTGAACCGCTGGGAATTACTTGTGAATGTATTAGGTTTTCTTTACAATTTAATTCACTTCATAAAGTAATTACACTTCATAAATTAAATGAACAGTAAGGAGAAATAAGAGATCACAATACACAATAACAAGAGACACCATAATTAGGTCAAAGGCCAGGGAGAAACCCCACAAGGGGAAAAACCCAACTAAATTTTTCTTAGAAAGATCCCTCAACAATACATCAAGACAAAGATTATACTGACCCAAGAAGGCTTCCACAAGTGCTAAATCTCCACAACTGAATGTCCAACAAAGATCAGTAAAGAGAGGCTGATCCTCTTAATCCCAACTTGCTTGCAGAAAACAAGAAGTGCCTTTGAGGTGTATTCTCCTCCATTGTCAGATCTCGGTATCTTGATCTTTTTACCAGTCAAGTTTCCCACTTCAGCTTTGAATTCCTGGAACTTGTTGAATACTTCATATTTCGTCTTTAAGAGATATATCCATGTCTTACAGGAGAAGTCATCAATAAATGTCACATAGTACAATGAACCACTAAGCGATTTTACGGGCATTGGACCACATACCTCAGAATGAATCAAATCCAAGATTTCCTTAGATATTTTTTCATTGGTTGGAAATGGTTTCTTGATGTTCTTCCCAAGAGCACAACCTTTGCATACACCGTCGTTCTTTATCTATAGTTCAGGAACCCATGACACTATTTCACTTAATTTAGGGAATGCTCTAAAAGGAAGATGTCCATACCTTCGGTGCCATAACTCACTTGGAAGTCTAATGCTTGATCTGGTTGACTCAGAAGTCTATACAGTCTTCCATCATGAATCCAAATAATCCTAGCATCATCTATACTAGAGCCCTTTGACCATACAAGTACTTATCTATCCACAAAAGCAATCCTATCTCCTTTATCCTTTAAATAAGAAACAAAGAGAAGATCTTTAGAGAAACTTGGTACATAAAGGACATTGCTGAGATGAACGTTGCTACCAGATTACAACTCTATGGATGCCTTTCCAACTCCTTTGACTCCATAGCTGTTGTTGTCTCCCAATTCAACCCTTTGAGATAACTTCTTGTTTGTCATGCTTGAAAGGTTCCCACTCTTTTTGGTCATGTGTCTTGATGCTCCACTATCTCTAGCCACATTTCATCACCATCTGTAAAGGAACTTGTCAAAGCAGAATAGTTGAAGAAATCTTTTTCACCTTTGGGCTTCTTCAACTTTTCATCTTCTTCAACTTCTGTTGCGGAAGCATGTTGTTTCCCTTTTCTTTTCTTGTTAGCCATATTAGGACAATATTTCTTGAAATGTCCATATTCTTGACAACCATAACATTGTATCTTTGATAAGTCTTTTTTCTTCTTAGAGGAAGAAGATCCCTTTCCTAACTTCTTATGTTGAGGTCCAAACTTCTTTCCCTTGTTCTTGAAGCAGGCTGCAAGGGCTTGAACTTCTTCATCTTGACGATCTCTAGTCATCAATCTTGCTTCTTATTGAGCACATGATGTCCATAATATCTCAAATGAAGGAGCTTCTTTCCAATTGCTTATGCTTGCTTGAAATGCATCCCATGATCTAAGGAGACCATTGAATGCTGTAGTCACAAGTTCTTGATCGGAGATAGTTTCTCCAATAGCTGAAATTTGATCTCTTATTTGTGAAATCCTCATGATATATGAAGCCACAGTATCGTCATTAGTCATTCTCGTATTTTAGAGCCCATTCTTCAAACTCATAGATTGACCAACATTCTTGATAGTGTAGGGATTTATTAGGGCATCATACATCTTTTTGGAGGTATCATGCTTTGCAATGTAGGGAATGGAATTATCTCTATTGTAGTCTACTATTAGATTCGTGGCAGTAATGTCATCTTCCTTAAACTTCTCTTTTCTAGCTGTATAAGTCGGTTTAATAGTCTTTCCTGTCACAATATTTAACACTTTGTTTTTAGCAAAATTTTTCAAGCTCTGAAGTTTGATGCTCCCTCTAGCTTGTTTTCGGATTTCATGGAGGAAGCCATAAATGCCAATGTGTAGGAAGGGCTTTAATAAAATGCTCTCTATAGGGTTTCTGCCTAAGTTGCACTGAAACGGATACAGATATGAGGTTTGAAACGGATACGACAAATTTTCAAAAAATCAGGATACGAAACGACACACACACACACACACACACACACACACACACACATATATATTTCATATTACCATTTGTAATATCTCCAAATGGGATATTTTACTAATTTTGTGGAAATCACACTAACCCATCATTTTACCATAAAATTACTAAATTAATAAATAGAAGATTGCCATGTAAAATAAAACACATAAGCACTGCAATCTATCAACACATCGAATAGGAATCTCAACATTTTTATTATAGATAATAACTGGTGTTACAAATACATCTGACCCAAAAAGTGCTGAGATGGAGAATTGGCCATCAATATGAACTGTTGCATTGCGCTGGCCTCCAAAACTGAACTGCTGCATTCTCCCTCCAGTAACAACTACCACTAAATCCACTGAAGCACTCGTTGAAGATTTGAATGATCCTCACTCCAATATCTCTGAAGCTCTGCGGAACTTCTGAATGAAGTCTCCTCAAATATAGTTGGGTTTCTGTCCAACACTCGACAAATCACCTGAGGGTTTCTGTTCTTTGGCTACGGCTGAAGTAGAGAACCACGTTCTCAAACCTCCCATACACAAGAAAATGATCTACTCCAAAGATATCCCTCAATGGCCTCCTCCCTTTCTTTTATAGATCTCTTGGATCCTTCTAGAGCCTTATTTTATTATTATTTTATTCATGGAGCACTTTTCTCTTTAATTAAAATATTCCTTTTTAATTTTAGAAAAGAGTAAATTGGCTACCACGTCTCCTCCGGTCATTGAAACTCTTGTCCAACTATCCCATCAGGTAGGTATCCTCGTCCCAGTTCCAATGAGCTATTACACTAAGGTGTTCTATCATGTATTCCTCCCGGAATGCCACCTTGAGCTTAATTAACTGAGTTAAGCCCAAAAATAACTCAATTTTCCGAAAGTTGTCGGAATGCACCGGAACGAAAGGCAAGCTGCTCGGATGATGGAATATATCAAGCGAATGCTACCCAACCACATAGAAACCCCTCAAGCCTCCTCCAAAAAGTCGTTGGGCCTGCTGATGACATCAACTTGTACCTGTGAATTGTCTGCTCCTAACTCTGGAAATCCATCTTAGCCCTGTCATAGGTGACACCAAAAAAGGGAATATTACAGGCCTTCCGCCCCAAGATTGCTTGCCCTTAGGCAATCCAAATATGTGGGCCACCCTGTTGGCCCGATGCAACTGATACCCAATGCCCGGATCCCATACAAACCTCTGGGTGCTGCTATGCACGTGTGTCAAACCACCCGAAATATACCCCTCAATGCCGAGATCCCAAACTGATCTCTCATAGGATCTGTCATCAAACAATCCTCTCGGATCCTAATGCCACCATGGCCAAACATCGCCCAAGTCCCGCGGCTTGCGCTGCGCACTGCCTCTGGCTATAGCTAATACCCCATGAAGTGAAGTCCGCCAACAAGCATCAATGCTCCTTGGCCCCTGCTGTGCTATACCTCTAACTGTATAAGCTGCCCCACCAACTGCGTACCAACTCATCACCTCTCTCCAATCCATGTCCTGACTTAATCCAATGCTGATCCTGCTCTCCTGAAAACGGGATGGCATGCTGAAGAAATGACGACCTGTGCCTCACTGCCTGCTGGAATCCGTAGCATCTGCTATGTCCAAGGGCCCTTGCTCCACTGTGCTCCCTACGAAGAAGATCGTACCATCAAGTGGGTACCAACTCATGATCTCCCGCCAATCTATCTTGGAAGAAGAATCCAATTTAGTGACAACTGTGTACGGAACATGCCTGGAGTGCTGTCGCCAGTCCTTAATCAACTCACGCTACTTTGTCCCATCTACCGATGAGATTTGCTTGCAGAAGAAGGCCCTGCTCTCTATAATGGGCCAAAGTGGGCAAGATACGCTGCAAGCCCCATCGATGTACTCCGGGAGAGTGCTACTCCCTGAAAGTACTGCAGCTCTGCTGACTGCATGCACATCTATCTACACCTCATCAATGTGTCGGCCCAAATATGAATGCTCCACCATCTCCAACAACTCCTCCCTCTCCTGATTGGGAATGTAATACTCCTGCTGTCCACTAGCCACCTGCAAAACTATCCCATCAACCTCCAACATCTCCAGAGGATATGGATCTGCAACTGATGTCACCGTACTCAGTGTCTGTGCATCTGATTGCTCCTCCTCACTAGCTGACCCCAATGTTAGCTGCATATCCATCATAGACTCAATGTGAGCCTCCATCCGGATCTACCCCAAAGGACTATCATGCATGATGTGCGTAATATCCTCCTCTGCTGATTCATGCTCCATCATAGGCTGCTCCGGCTGAATCGTCACAAGTGACTCATCACCCTGAGTATCTCTCGTAGAGTCACCTGACTACTCACCCTGCACACTGGAATATGGCTTTGCCCACTGTCATCATCTCTGCATGACTGCTCTTGCTCCCCAGAAGCATCCTCATATGATCCCATGGACTCATCTGAAGAAGATTCCTCATCCTGGCATATAGAAGGAATGCCCTTCTGTTCTGTCTCCGCCACATCATCTGCATCACTCAAGCATGAGTGATTAGGTCCCCAAGTTCCTTTGCAAATGAAGCAAAGTCCCTTCCTCCTCAGCTCATTTCTGCTGCCTGATCCACCAAACTGAAGCAGCGCCTCCCTGGTCAACTATCTCCTGAATATCCCAATATTCTGCTCAACCAACCCTTGGGCTAGCTCATAAGCAGCAGGTGAGACCAATTTCTCTCTCCTCCAAATGCTCAACAACCTGGTCTGCAACTCTCGGCAAATGGTCTCACGGTCTCTCATACATGACGACAGGATGGACTGCATGTGTGCTATGACAGTGTCAAGATGATGTCTCCTAATGCTAAAGAAGCATCAGAACATCTGCAGAATCAAGTCATCACACTCAAGATCAAACATGATGACATACGTCTCGAATGTGGCCATACTCCCTAAAATCTCAAGCTTCATCTCGAAGGTAGAGCCTACGCTGTTGTCCAAATCCTGAAAAGTTTCTACTATCAGTCTGAAAACTCTCTTCATAACATCATCATTGTAGGGAGGAAAGGGTGCTGTTATCCTCAAAATATCACTGAAACAAGAGGCAACTATAAGCTTGACTCTCTCACTTGGATGTTCCAAGAATCTGGCTTGTACCAATGCAAGCATAGATGGATCCAAAGCCCAATTTAAACTCTAATCAGATTGCTTTATCTTTGAAAGACAGGATTCCAGTCTCTCCAACATGGGAAAGTCATTTTCTGATCTTCCATTCTTTAAGTCCATTCCAAGTGCATAAAGCCAATTTCCCACTTCTCTCTCTTTTTGTAAATTCCTCGGGTGCCTTTGTTGGAGCAAATTATGTACCTCCTTGGAGAAGGGTCTGTTGTTTTGTTCCAAGGAACTAACTTCTGCATTGTTTAATATTTTTGGTCTTTGGTTTAGATCAGAACCCACTGAGGCACTGCTATGTTGATTTAGGAGTTGTTTTAAAAAATTCATTGTTTCAATGACATATATGGAAGTAACAGTGGTTTAACTGGACTTGCACAAGGCAAGCTACAAGCACCAGGTGATGAGTGCAAGCAAATCTAACCGCTCCAATAGCAAGCTCCTCAAGAAACTGCATTGCTGCTCCAAGAATACACTGCTACCTGATTTCAGCCTTTGATTTACCCACTGAAAACTGCTCAGAAAATTCTAGGAATTTGGGAAGGTGATCCTTGCCCAAAACCCAGAAAACTCAGAAAGGGTTTCATCTAGTTCCAACCTTCAAAATTTGATCCTTTTTAGTTTGGCCCTCTTCCAATTTCGTTTTCTGGCACTGCAACTGCTACTGTCAATCATTGCTAACCAAAATCCCAGCCAACCTCCTCAAATGGCTCTCCTATCAATCTCCCAACACCCCAGCTCTAAAATCCCACCAATGAAGCTCCCTCAAATGAGCCTCCTCCAATGACTGCGTAGGCCCTTCTAACCAAAATAGCTGAGATGAAAGTTGGCCTCCAAGATAATCTGCTACACAACTATGTTGGCCCTCAACTCTAGAATTTTGGCCAAATTTGTCATTTTTCGAATCCATCTACGGTTTTCATACTAAAATCCGTATAGAATGGCCAACACAATTTTTTCTGGGAATAATCCCTAACCATAATAGCTGCAACTGAGAATTGGAAACCTGCAGGCTCCAAGATGAAGCTTTGATACCACTGTAATATCCCCAAATGGGATATTTTACTAATTTTGCAGAAATCACACTAACCCATCATTTTACCATAAAATTACTAAATTAATAAACAGAAGATTGCCATGTAAAATAAAACACATAAGCACTGCAATCTATCAACACATCGAATAGGAAGAATCTCAACATTTTTATTATAGATAATAATTGGGGTTACAAATACATTTGACCCAAAAAAAGCTGAGATGGAGAACTGACCATCAATATGAATTGCTGCACTGTGCTGGCCTCCAAAACTGAACTGCTGCACTCTCCCTCCGGCAATGGCTACCACTGAATCCACTGAAGCACCCCTTGAAAAACTGAATGATCCTCACTCTAATATTTCTGAAGCTCTGCGAAACTTCTGAATGAAGTCTCCTCAAAGAGAGTTGGGTTTCTGTCCAACACTCGACAAATCACCCGAGGGTTTCCGTCCTTTAGCTACGGCTGAAGTAGAGAACCACGTTCTCAAACCTCTCATACACAAGAAAATGATCTACTCCAAAGATATCCCTCAATGACCTCCTCCCTTTCTTTTATAGATCTCTTGGATCCTTCTAGAGCCTTATTTTATTATTGTTTTATTCACTGAGCACTTTTCCCTCTTATTAAAATATTCTTTTTTAATGCAAAAAAGAGTAAATCGGCTACCACATCTCCTCCGGTCATTGAAACTCTTTTTCAACTATCCCAGCATGTAGGTATACTCGTCCTGGTTCCAATGAGCGATTACACTAAGGTGTTCTATCATGTTTTCCTCTCGGAATGCCACCTTGAGCGCAATTAACTGAGTTAAGCCCAAAAATAACTCAATTTTCCGAAAGTTGTCGGAATGCACCGGAACAAAAGGCAAGCTGCTCAGATGATGGAATATATCAAGCGAATGCCACCTGACCACATAGAGACTCCTCCAAAAAGCCGCTGGGCCTGTTGGGCCCGCTAATGACACTAACCTGTACCTGTGAACTGTCTGCTCTTAACTCTGGAAGTCCATCCTAGCCCTGTCATAGGTGACACCAAAAAAGGGAATATTACACCATTCATCTTTTAGAATCTAGAATCTATATCCAAAAATACGTAATCATCGTCATGAATTTAACATAAACAAATCATCATCATCAGTTCAACATAAACATTGTCATCATCATTAGTGATTATTATATCATTCAACATATTATCAACATCATTAGTGATGTAATCAGAAATGCTACAACCTTTTTGCTTTCAAGTCCAACTCCTTCAAAGAACATGTCATGCATGGCAGATGCTATCTATCTTCCTTGCATGGCAATTAAAAGGCCCATGGGATCATTGGGATATTCTGTCAAGTCCCATTTGAACATTTCAATCTTCTCAATGTCAGCTTGGTCTCTTGACTATATGCAGGCAAAAGATTGGCTAGAGAAGATTTGTTATATTGGGGAATTTATGAAATCAAGAGCAAAATCAATGACAATTAAAAAAATCTTAACCAAACTGAAAATTAATCGCTCAGATAGATCCCTTTACGAAGACATTCATCCAACCCTTTTGTTTACCTTTTTAACATCTATCTTTTTCTTAGTAAGAATCCTTGATAAATATATGGAGTGTTGTTGTTTATAAAGATTTAGAAGAGACGTTATGAGACTGTGTTTATAACGAGTTTATTTGCAAATATGATTTCTTCATTTTTATTATTTATTTATGGCTATACAAATTTTCATGCTTTTTAACATTTTAAGGGTGGATTCTGATCACGATTTTTGTGGATCCATTTCCGGAAACGGATCCAAAAAATTTAAATCCCTTGGAAATGTGTCCAATTCCAAATCTGAAGTTTCCGTTTATTTGAAATGGCACAAAGACGTTTTTACAGTGTTTTCGATAAGAATCGTATCTGTTTATGTATCAGAAACGGGGATTCGCATTTCTGGCAAATTCGTTAGGAGTTTCCGGTAACTTAGGAACTTTTTGCAAGAGTGATCTCAATGTACTTTCCTTCCGTCACCAAATCTTTGATGCCATGTTGATTTTCTAGTGAAATTAGGGTTAGCACAGTATTTCTGAAATTCCGATAATTACTTTTGATGTAGATATTTTAAACTTATTCCAATATATCATTCAACAATTATACTTCAAAAGTTCAACAATAAAGAACAATAGAAGAATAGAGATCACAATGCACAAAAGAGAGATAAGATTTACCATGGGAAAACTCACTACAGGGAAAAACCCAACAACCTTTCAATAGAGAAAATTTTCTTGTTCAATAAGAGACACACCTAGACCTATGGTCGAACTTGGTCTTCTCCTCCAAGTCAAGTCACCCAAACTGATCTCGCACTTTGTTTTTCTTGTCTGATCCAAAAATTTTGGCCCCCCAGCGATTGTTCAGTAACTTAGAATTTTGACCCCCAATAGCTGCCCAGTAACTCAAAAACATTTTTTTCCTCCTGCAGCAGTTGCCCCAGAAAGATGTGAATCACAAAGAGAGAGATTGGACCATACATGCAAGATGCTAGAGAGAGAGAGGATTTCGTCTTCCTTTTTCGTCCGTCTTCATCCTTCTTGTCCTTCGCTGCCTTTGCCTAGAAACTATCTTAAGTGAGAGATGCGAATTGTCCAGATGAGGAGCTGGAGCTGCCTTTATATAGTAGTCTGTCTAGGGTGAATGGACATGTCTCTTGGGCAGTGCTTACTTGACTTATAGGGAAGCTGACTTGTCACTTTTGGAGCCAAAAATTACATTTCAAAAATTCGAATTTATATCTTTCAAAAGTTGCAATGGGAGTATGACTCAAAATAAATTTTCCTTTGACTCAAGCATTTATAAATATGCTTTACAATGATAAATATAATTGCATCAAGTGACCAAAAGTACATAATGAAGACCGACCATAGTAACAAATTCAACAGATTTTGAGTTAGCAAGTTAAAAAAAAGCGGAAACTAGCCAAATTAGCTTGAATATTGATTTATTGACTAGTCTTAGCGACTTTAACCATGGAAATATCAAATCTTTGAAGGGACTAAGGGGAAACCCTATTTTTCACCTCCTAACGCTAGCTATCGTTTTATGAGTGGAGAAATTCACTAGAAAGAGGCTCTCTAGGAGGTTTCCTAGGGAGTTCAAGAGTAAAAGATTTAGCATGCAATAGTTACCGAGAATTTCATATAAACATATTCGTTTAATAAGGAAAATAGAGACCCTAGAAATATTCCATTACATGCAAAATTGTAAAATATATTCAACAAAATACTCAAAACTTATCCAAAAACATTCCTTCTTTCAATGCCAAAATGACATCTCCACGACAAAAACTAGTCTCCAATAGCCAATATCCACATAAGATCACATCTCCGCAAGTAGAGAAGTACAACAAAGCAAGTTGAGTCTCTTCCTGAGAGGCCGAAATCCACAAATGTGATGATGAACAAAAGAGAGAGGTGATCCTCTACTTATATGAGGTCTATCACCTCTAATTATTGACTAAAGGCCCCTAAAAAGTTTGATTTTTAAGTAGACATAAAGTAAAATTGGGTTACAAGCCAACCCACTAGCTCAACAACAAAATATGCCAATAAAAGCCCGCATGCGTGAGCTGCAGGCCTATAAAATCGATGACATTATGCCCTCTTAGGGCCCAAAATGCTCAATTAATACACTAGATGGGCAACAAAGGTCTCCAAGCATCATGATCATCGTCCATTTGAGGGAAAGTCCTCAAATCAAGCCTTGTTAATTTTGGGCAACTAGGTGTAAACTCCATGTTGTGATACTCAGATGACGATGCCAATATTTTTATTGGATTCCTCTTTCGAAGAGGTGCAAGATCGATCTAAAGATCATCTTGTTCCGATGAGTAGAACATTTATTTTGAATTAATTCCACTTATGTGCAAGGTCGGCCAGTATTGTAATGTAGGCTTGGACCCCCAACAGATGTGTCACACACCCTCACTGATGGATATATATAGGTCAACGTTGGAGGTCATTTTCACCATCACTTATCACACATTCTCTCTCTGCATCTGATTGGTTCGATCATCATCTTGGAGGCTTCTCTTCACTCACACGTGGGAAAAAGCAGCAGCTACGGTTTCAGACTGTTCTAGGGTTTCCAATGCGTAATTGACTAGCGTTGACTTTGGTTAATGCTTGGTCAAATTGCCTGAAACTCTCCCAAAACTTTGATCTCCTTAATCCGCATTTTTAGGCACAAAAACTGAGGCTGGACGTTGACTTTGACCTGGCTGTGTTGACTTTCTGCTACTGTTGTTTTGCGTTGACCATTGACTAGACAACGTTGACTTTTGTTGACTTTGGGTTGATTGTTGTAGAAGCTGTCTGAGAGGGTTGTGTGATATTCTGGTTGGCTGACTGTGAAGAGACTTTGTTGGTTGAAGCATCCTGTTGACCGCCGTAACGCACCACCACACATATATTTTGTTGATCAAGTTAAGTGTATTTTGGCTTGTCTTCTGCTGATTTATTGGTATGTTCTATCAACATTTTACTTCAATGTTTATGTGATTACTATTTGATATCAAGTATAAAGTAAAAGTTGTATCAAGCATAGAACATCTTCGAAAATTTACAAACCTCAAATCATTTCCATGTGTCCAAAATCTAGCTGTAGGTGCCCTGCAACATCTCCATGGGTGCCAAGTAGACAACGTAGTGCTCTCTCCCGTGTTGGGTCCCCATTAGGTGCAACAAGCCCTCCTCAATCATCCTAGGGGATGACCATCCTCATTTGGGCTCTGGATCAAGGCATGACCATGAAGTAGTGTCGAGGCTAGCCTGGGGGCATGTTGGATCCATTGGTACATCATCAAGAATTGTCCATGCCAAGCAAGAGAAGCTCAACATTTGGCATTTGGGGGTGCTCTGGGGTATCCATCAACTGCTAAGATTATCGAAGTGCCCAACGCTTTATGGCATAGGGGAAACACTACATTTGCCAGATCATCATGCTCTCCGAGAGTGTAATATGGCCTAGGAATCATGTGGGATAGTTTGCCCTCAAGGCCTCAACTGCTTTGGATCACTTGGAAAAACCATCTCAAAGTGAAGTGAACCATACTTAAATGTCAAGGGCATATTAATACTTAAAATCGAGATCACCTTCAAATATCTATCTAGATCAAGTCTCGTAAAAGTGTGTTGTAGAATGTAACTAGTTCGCTCTTCATAATTGTCATTCGACTCATGTCATGATGTAATTCTTATGTATTTAAAAGAAAGAAAATGTAAAAGAAAAATTGTTTATGAAGCATGTGTTTCATGCTTATGTCATTTGGTTTCTAGGTCAAGCATCCATTGAATGCTCCTAGGGTTTAAATGAGTCAAGAGTCATTGCCATTATTTAAAAGACCCTATTGGGCACTTGTATCAAAGAAAGAAATATTATTTTGTAATTAGAAGTGTCTAGAGGGCTCCAAAAGACCAAGTTGGCTAGCCTGGCTAAGTTGGCCTAGAGAGGGCTATTGGGGCCTCTCGGAAGGATATAAAAAACAAGATGTTTGACGGTTGACCTCATTAGACATACATAAAAATAAATCTCTCTTGGATTAGATTTGTGGCCAGGAAAGGTGAACAAAGTTCTTAAGAGGCTAGACGAGCCTAGCGAGGGATGGATTAAAGCCTAGAAGGAAGCGAAATTATGCTTTTTGCCATCTGTAGCTCACATGTGCGAGGAGCCTAGGGTTTTTCGGCTAGCTTCAAGTCCGAAATTGTAGGAAGATGTAGCAACATGTCTTGGAGGTTGAAAGGGCTGGAAAATTCTCTTTCATGGAAGATCCTCATGGTTTTTCGCTGATTGTCTTGGTCTTGGTGGGAGCCCTGAGTACAGGGTTTGGTCTTGGAAGTCTCCTTTGAAGTTGATTCTATAAAATGAGAAGTTTTTTCTGGGTTTTCCCCTTGGAGGGGTGTTTCCTTGGCTTGGAGCCTATATCTTGTGTTCATTGTGTATAGTTGTGATCTTCCTGTTTTGGAATTTATTTGATGATAAGAACATAAGAATAATAAAGAAGAATAAGAATATAAATCACAAATAACTGTCATGAATGGAAAAGTGAATTAAATGCTGCCATAATCTAATCTTCCAACATGGTATCAAAGCTAAGGATAAGAAGCATGGCAGCTAAGAAGATCATTGTTGTTTGAAAAAGTGAGACTGTTTGTAATCTCCTTAAAGGCTGAATACCTCATCCAAGTGTAACGTCTCATGCAAAGAAGTTTGAGAAAGAGATCTACTTTTTGTAGGGAAGTATGGTCGCTGAATCACCTCAAAAGAACAATCAATAAAGTTATGGGACTGAAGCTTGGAGACTAGGCTACAAAAGGGCAGTTGTGTGTAGATTAGAAAGGAGGCATATTCCTAGAGCGAAGGTCTAGAGGAAGAATATGGTGCCTAATTTAGGTCGAGTTTCAGAAAGAAAATGAGGACACTAAGGCAAATCCGAGCCTAGAAGAGGGTTCGAAGCCTTGAATTTTTTCATAGGTACTTTAAAGAGACCTAATCAAAGGTAAAAGTTCTGTGCGTGGTCTAGAATCAATATTTTAAGCCAACGAAGAGGTTATCTTAAAGGACCGAAAAGCTTATCTTAGGCTTAGTCAGAACGACTTATGTAAAAGGGTTTTGAAGAGCATATACAATTAAAGTGAGTAGCACTATACAGAAAGCTAAAGCTGGATAATGATAACATAAATTGCTACCAGGTCTAACAAGGCTAGAAGAAGTCCTATAGTTCGACAAAATGTGACATCTCCATGAAGGGCTTCAAGAGTTTCAAGAAATAGGCACTAAACCTATTGTTAAAAATATTGATTTGAGATGAAAGGTTTTTATGGAACTTCTGAAGCTAATAAAAGTATAGAAGTCGAGTTTGAAGTCAAGAAGAAGTCACCTTGGAAATTTCCTCTTGAAAGCAACTCTGAAGGAAATACAATGAGATCTAGACTTCACCCTTGGGAAGCAGTGTCATTCAATCAAAGTCATTTCGAGACAAATTCTTTGCACGAAAGGATTGGGTAAGGCTGCTAGAAGGTATGTGTGATCTCTAGATATTTTATGTTTATTGAAAGGATTTGCATATAGTAATGGAATATATATTAGGGTTTTGTTGCATATTTTGAATGGCAAGAATCTAGGATTTTTATATCTAGGAATTGTAAATCCTAGATGGGACTTGGAAACCCTAGTCAACTGAAAAGTCCTAACCATAACATGTTTTTTCCCTTATAGAAACCCTAGCTCTTGACTTCTAGGGTTGGTAGATAATCTAGGGTATATGGTAATCTTGAGCGAGGGAGGTGTTGTCGCACAAAATGTCTAGGCACCGCGACAATGGCTCAGATCGGGGGCTGTCACCTTGATCCCCAATCTCTCTATCTAAGTTGTCTTCTTGCAAGCTAAGGGAGGTAGACCCTAACAAAAATGAAGGAAAAGAACTGGTTGAAAATCAACCAATGCAGGAGACACAACTAGATAATTAAATACTTGTTAAGATTTACGAGATTTAAAAAAAAAAAAAAAAAAAAAAAAAAAAAAAAAATTAAATTAGATTTTTTTTCGCGCGCTGCCTCTGCAACTCGTGGCCTCCGCTCCCTGGGCTCGGCGTTGCCCCTCCGTTCTGTGGCGCTCTGGACCGTGTGGCTTTTGCCCACGGGTGTGTCTTTGCCTCTGCGCTGTGTCTGCTACTGCGCATGGGACTCCGGCTCTGATCCGGCTCTCTTTCCTGGCAATGGAGACAGAAGGTGATCCCCCCTTGCCTCCTGATCTGGAGGCCTTTAGATCCCTTGTAGCTGCATCAGAAAAGAGGCCGCCCTCGGTCTCACAGCAAAAATTTGTCAAAAAGTTGGACAATATCCCTACGGTGACCCTCCCGGCGGAAGATGCTTGCAGATCAGCCCTTAACTTGGCAGAGAGAGGCCTTATCGGTCAGTTTACTGGGCTATGGCCATCCCCGAAAGCAGTAGAAGACTGGGTTAGACGAAACTGGACACCATTGGTTAAGGAAGGAATAAAAAGTTACTTTGTAGGCAAGGGGTTCTTCGTCTTCGTGTTTGACAGTGTGGAAGATCGAAGCCTGATCATTCGAAACGGGCCATATTTCATGGGCCCCCAAGGGTTATACCTGAATAAATGGTCTCCAGATTTTGACCCTGCACAAGATGTGCCCACAGCCGTTCCCGTTTGGGTGCGACTCCCACATCTTCCTCTTCACTGCTGGAGTCAAAGCTCGCTACAATCCATCGGCAACACCCTAGGCAGGTACATCGATCAGGCCCCAAGGAAGGATCAGTTCTCTTGCGCCCGCATCTGCGTGGAAGTTGATCTGGAGGTCGGACTCCCTGAAGCCATCAAACTATCATTGGCCGACTGGACGCATATTCAAGAGCTCGATTACGAGCAACTGCCTTTCAAGTGTCGGCATTGCCATGAATATGGGCATTTCGCCAGATACTGCAAAAAAAGAAATGAGGAAATGACAGAGAAAGAGAAAGGTGAACAGTGGAAGCAAGCAAAGAGATCAGCAAGCAGTAGACAGAACAACAAGAGCAGAGCAAGAGAAACAGTAGTCAATACCGGGCAAGGAGAATCAAGCCATCAAAATGGTGGAAGCAGGGAATCAAATAGCATTGCAGCAGACAAAAACCCCTTCGAATCTCTTGCTCCAGCATCAGACCCTCCAGAGCTCGAGCAGGATGATCCACCACAGCTGAGCAAACCAGAAAACGAAGAGCCAGGTAACATTCCAAATCTGACCCCTAGCAACACTCCTTCTCCTTCATATGCTGATATTATTAAACACAAGAAGAAGAGCCCAGAAAATATGGGATCATCTGATGAAGAAACCTTCGAAAGGCCCTCCAAAAAAGTAGGGAGAAGAACAAACAAGGAAACTAGGGAAGAAGAATCAGAAAGAGAGAAAACCCTAGGCAGTCAACCCACCATTGAAATGACCATCGGGAGAAATACAAGACCAAGGGCGCCCAAGGGGGGAGGCCCCACCCCATCAAGTGGTAAATGATGCAGATGGTCTCTTGGAACTGCAGGGGTCTGGGAAATCCCAATAAGGCAGATGCTGTCAAAGACTTACTGAAGCTGGAAACAGTGGACATCCTAATGCTCCAAGAGACCAAGATAGAAGGGGAAACCCTTCTAAATACTAGCTCTACGAAATGGAAATATGACTCTGGAAAGGCGGTCAGTGCAAGGGGCTCGGCCGGAGGCATAGGCACATTCTGGTCAAAAAACTCCTTCACTTTAGAACATTGCTCAGAGACCCAACATTGGATCTATACCGAACTGCGCCACACTGCAAGCAATCTCTCCCTTGCCTTGTTTAACATGTATGTCCCAGTCCATTATGATGAAAAGAGAGAGTGCTGGAGGTCACTCTCAGATTACATAGAACAAAACAATCTTTCCAATATAGTCATAGGAGGCGATCTGAATATAATCCTAGATCCCAAAGAAAAAAGAGGAGGGATCTATGCCAGGGACCCTTTCATCAACACAGTGGAAAATCTGATTCAGCAGTGGGATTTGGTTGACTACAAACCAGTGAAAGGCAAATACACCTGGACCAACAACAGAACAGGAGAAAATCACATTTCAGCCAGGTTGGACAGATTCCTTATCAGCAGCTCGCTAATGATGGACAATAGAATAGTTTTCACGAAAATCCTCCCAAAACTCACATCAGATCATAAACCGATTCTACTATGCTTGAAAGAAGAAGAAGATTTGGGTCCCCTCCCATTTCGCTTTAGTCCTCTCTGGGCCGGAATGGAAGGGTTCACTGAAACAGTCCAAACATCGTGGTGGATCGAAGTCTCTGGATCTCCTAGTTATGTTTGGGAACAAAAAATGAAAAACACAAAAAAAGCCCTCAAAGACTGGATAAAGAGATCTATGAAAACCCCCACTAGACAGAGGAAGGAGGCTGTTCTTTTGTTAGAAGATCTCCAATTGGAAATGGAGGAGAAAGACCTCTCATCCACAGATTTAGCAAATGAAAAAGCTGCTCAAAGGAACACTTACAGCTCTTTCAGGAATGAAGAAGAGCACTGGCGATTAAAGTCTCGAAGTCTGTGGTTGAAATCTGGGGATAGAAATACTACTTATTTCCATAGACAGTGCAAGGCACGTCTCTCACGAAACTACATTGCAGAAATCACTTCCTCCACCGGACAGGTATATAAAGGATTTGCACAGATTAAAGAAGCGGCAGTAAACCACTTTCAAAACCTACTTAGTGCAGATGGAAATGGGAATGAGGAGGATGTTTTAGAGCTTCTCTCCAACATTCCAAATCTGGTCAGCAAAGAGGACAACGACTCTCTATTAAGCCCAGTTACAGAAGAAGAGATAACTTCCATAGTTTGGTCCATGGAACCTGACAAAGCACCAGGACCTGACGGATTCTCAGTGCACTTTTACAGAATCTGCTGGGAGATAATCAAGCATGACCTCTTCAGATTGATAAGAGGAATCTTGAGAAAGGCGAAAGTTGGAGGCGGAATCAACTCCACCTTTCTTGCTCTAATCCCTAAGGAAACAAACCCTGGCTCCTTTGACCGATATAGACCAATCTCACTTTGCAATTCTTCATACAAGATCGTGTCCAAGCTATTGGCCAATAGAATTAAGCCACTCCTTCAAAAACTCATCTCTCCGGCTCAAGGGGGATTTGTTCAAGGCAGACAGATCCTGGACAATGTTATACAAGTCCAAGAAGCACTTCACTCCAGCCATGCTCGGAAAGAACCAGGTATGATCATAAAACTTGACATGTGCAACGCATTTGATAGAGTAAATCGTTCTTTTCTGTATAGAGTGCTTGCTGCCTTTGGATTCAGACAGGATTTCATAAACCTCATCAAAGCCTGCATTGAGAATGTCTGGACCGCCCCAATGGTGAATGGAAGACCAACTGATTTTTTCTTAGCCACCAGGGGATTGAGGCAGGGCTGCCCCCTCTCTCCCTTTCTTTACATTCTGATGGCTGAGTCTTTGAGCAGAAAGCTAACTCATGAGAAACAAACAGGCAACCTTCCTGGGATAAGAATAGAACAGGGTATCGCTCCAGTGAACCACGCACTATTTGCAGATGATTCACTTCTGTTAGGGGGTGCATCTCTGAGAATTGCCAACAATTTCAAGTCCATTCTTCAAATGTTTTGCAACGTTTCTGGTGCGCTGATCAGCGAAAGGAAGAGCGCCGTTTTTGGATGGAACACAGACCAACATTCAATTGACAGGATCGCAAATGTCTTGGGATTCAATGGACACGCAGCTTGGGAGCAAATAAAATACCTCGGCCTTCCATTATCGCTGTCCAACCGAAATTCTATGTGGGAGGAGGTGATCTCCAAATTCAAGAAAAAGATTAAAGCATGGGGCGGCGTCTGGCTTTCAACTGGAGGCAAGCTCACCCTTATTCGAACAGTGCTTTCAGCGTTGCCAACTTTCCAAGCCTCATTGCTGATGGCCCCAAGACAGATAGCTGATCGAATTTCCTGCCTCATGCGAAACTTTTTATGGAACGGCGGACGTGGTAACAGTAACCGGTTTCATCTAATTAACTGGGAAACAGTATTGCGCCCCTTGGCTGAAGGTGGTCTTCAATTACGCGACCCCCAGAATGCCAACTTAGCATTGGGGTGCAAGCTGTTGTGGCAGCTGAATAATGATCCCTCTCACCCTGTCAGCCAGATTTTTAAGTACAAATATCTTAATAATCAACCAATCACCACCTTTAATCCAGAAAACTCTGCTAGAGGAACGCAGGCCTGGAAGCTCTGCAACAAAGCAATCACCTTCTTCAGAACTCACCTGTACAAAATTCCAGGAAATGGCAAAAGTATTTCGCTGTGGAGAGATCGAATCATGGGTCATCCTGCTCTTGCAGCTAATAATGAAATAACAGAATTAAGAGAATGGCTAAGTTCAAAAGGAGTTCGGAAAATAGAAGACATTGCTGACTGGGATCAAAATGGCAATTGGCAGAGATGGTCTTTGCCCAATATTCCACCACATTTAAATAACCAGTTAAGCATTTTTATTGCTGCAATTACAGATTTTACCCCTGTGCACAAGGATGAGGAAGACTCATGGGGATGGGGAAAGACCGGGGTTTATACAGCCAGACAGGGATACTTGCAGCTGCAAGGTAAAAAGGACTCTCAGCATCCAGAAATCGTGTGGAAACAGATCTGGGAACATTTCAGTCTGCCCAAGATCAATTTCTTTTTTTGGACTTTGTTTCATAATAAAATCCTTACTGGTGAAAATCTGTGCAGAAGAAACATTGCTGGTCCCCATCGATGCGTCCTCTGCAAAAAGGCTCTGGAAACCTCTGATCATTTATTCATTGATTGTGAGATTGCACAGAAGGTCTGGTCTATCTTCTTGACAGGTCTGAACGTGAGAATCCCTGCTCACTGCTCGATCATAGACATGTATTCGTCTTGGAAAGTCTGATATCCCTTCAACATTGCAGACAAATCACTGTGGCATAAGGTATGGAATGCAGCACCAAAATATGTATGTTGGAAGCTGTGGCTTGCCCGGAACGAAACTATTTTCAATCAAAAAGAAATAACTGCAGATACCATAGCGAACCAGGCCAAGAAGCTTCTTTTAGAAACCCTAAGACAGTCCACAGTCAAAGATGATAGTTCCCTTCGAAATGAAGAAAAGGCATGGTTGGAAGGCTTCTCCCTCACGCTCAGATCTTCAGCAATCACACGCCCAGATTTCAAAGGAAAATGGCAGATTCGAGACACTGCGGACAGATTTAAGAAGTGGTGGAAAACACAAGGAAAATGCACTATTTTCTTTGATGGAGCCTCAAAAGGCAACCCAGGCAGGTCAGGAGCCGGAGGGGCCATTTATTTTCCGAATGGGAAAAATGAGGTCTTCAGCTGGGGACTTGGGATAAAAACCAATAACCAGGCTGAAATCCTCAGTCTTTTAAAGGCCTGTCAACTGGCCAGGAAAGAGAATCCAAGTGAAATAATTGTCTTTGGAGATTCTGAGTTGTGGGTAAAATCTCTAATAAACAAAAAAGGGCTCAAAGATCCAGTGTTAAATAAACAGCTTGCAAGGGTGAACAGACTTCTGAAGGATTTCCCCTCAGCACAATTCTATCATATACTCAGAGAATTAAATACAGAAGCTGATAGACTGGCAAATATAGGATGCACTCTAGAAAAGAGCATGATCAGCATAAATGCAGGGGCAGTGAACATGGCAATCATCCCCTAACAAGGCGCCCAAGTTAAATCAGAGATTTGTAATGCTTGATGCAGGGAATTGTAATACTTGATTTGGCTTTGGCCACCCCTTCTTATCAATAAAATTAACCGTTTCAGTTAAAAAAAAAGATTTACGAGATTTTACAGATCCAATTAGATTCAAATCTTTAAGACCAGTGCCTTATGGAGTCAAAATATCCCGTTATAAAATTAAAGTCAAGCATATGATATGCAACTGCTGCTATGAAAAATATATTCACCACAATGATATTCGATGAAACACCCTCACAATTATGTATTAACCATCCTCAATAAAGACATGCAATTTATCATTAGTTGAAATATTTCCAAAGTTAACTTAAAGAATTAGTTACCAATTTCAAGCAACTTAAAACCACAATTAAAGATAACTCAAAAATCATCAACCACAGCTAAGCATTAAACTTTGAATCAACGATTTAAATTTGAAACAAAATATTATCATGAGGATACCATCAAATTTAAATGCCAGATCTTTGCAATATTTCCGAATTTATAATGTTCCAAATAATCCCAATTCGAAAATCAAAATTTCATATGGTCAAACTTTAGGTAAAAATTTAGAAGCTCACTTTGACTATGAAATAAATTTTTTGAGAATTTTCGGAAGTTGAAAATTTAGAAACTTTTTGGACATTTTTAAAATTTTTATTTTTTTATCTCTAAAACTAAAAAATTAAAAATCTAAAATAAAATAAAATAATCTAGAGCAAAGATATATACATCTAAAGCTGAAGTAAAATTTAAAATCTAAAACATTAAAAAATTAAAAATCTAACAAAAATGAAAATTAAATTAAAGTCCTAAAAGGCAAATTTTATTTTTATTTTTGACTTTTTTCTAAATCTAAAAATTAAATTTAAAAAAAAAAGTGAAATTCTAAAAACAAAGTAAAACTAAACTAAAACAATTTAAAATAAAAATTTCTAAAAGCCAAATCCTAAACTAAGACCAAATCTAAAAAAAGTAAAATTTTCATTTTTGATTTTTTGATTTTTCTTAATCTAAAAATTAAAAATGAAATTCTACAAAGTTAAATTAAAACTAAAAGTTTAAAATCTAAGGCCTACAAATTAAAACTAAAACCTCAAAAAAAAAAAATAACGTTACCTAACTAATTTAAAACTAAAAGCTAAAAGAAATATAAAACCAAAGTCTAAAAAATCGTGGGCTTTGAACTTTGTTGTATGCGTGTGCCTTGCAGGTTGGAGATAGACGCAGAGAAGGCGCTGGACGGCGGCTAAGAAGGGTTCGACGGCAAAGAAAAAGGTTCGAGCCAGTTTTGCAACGATGGCAGCGATGGGCAAGGGAGAAGATGTTGACAGCGTAGGGAAGGCAACAGATGAGGCTGCAGAGAGGGGGTTCACACAGATCGATGTTTAAGGGTGGCCGCAAGAAGAAAGGGACAGCGTTAGAAATGAAGCCGCGGAAGATAGCAGCCAACAGGATGAGGGTCGACGCACATGGAAATGAGGCTTTGCGGATGGCAGCGGATGCAGAGAATTGAGACTGTAGATGACAGGAATCGAAGGGATGGAGGGCAACGTAGAAAGCCTGAAGGCATAAACTATAATGGGAATTGGAGGCAGAAAGCAAAGATATTCTCAGGAAAAACCCAGTACATTCAGAATTTCAGAATGTTGATTTAGATGCACCTGAGATCTTCTCCTTTGTAACAAAATAACACTCAGATCTGCCAGCAGAGACGATCCTGAGACCAGATCTTACCCTCTAGGGTTAGATCTGGTTCAGATCTAAAAAAATAAATAAACTCTAAATCCTAGAGAATATTTACAAATTTACAATGCTAATTTACAGATTAGAGGCCCTCTTGGCCAGATTTGAAACAATTTAGCACAATTTAGAAAATAAAATTTTAAAAGAGAGACACAAGCCCAATAAAGATCCCTGCAAAAAACAAAATTTAAGATAAGCCCGGGGAATTAGATCTAGAGGGCTCTTCAGATCTTATCTCCTAGGAGTCAGCTGGTCCAAACTAGGACTTCCCCAAACGCCCAGTTTTAAATCCGGAATATTTCTGCAAACTTAAAGTTAAACCATCAGATTAATAGAGAAATAGTGATAAAACATAAAATTTTCAAGAGCTAGAGATAACAGTTAGCTCGATCCAATTAATATTTTTACCTTAGATCCAGTAGCCTGGGCAAGATACCGGTACTCAAAATTACTCTACAAGAGCCATTAATCAACAATCCATTAGAATAATCACTAGCATAATATTAAGAACAAGTTTACCATAAAATGCTGAAGAGGAACACCACCATCAAGATAAAACCCCAAAGTCTTCGTTTGTATTATTTCAGAAAATATTACAAGAGAGCTTCAAGAGTGAGTGCACGATCCAGAGATCGGATGATTGAAAAACTGACAAATAACTCTAATTTATAAGACAAAATCTCCAACAGCTAGTTTGGTTGATCCATGTCAAAATAATCTTGATCGTCGAAAAGATTTGATCATATTTTAATCTGGATCGTCAAAATTATAAATTTGAGGAAAAACGAATTTATTATTTAATTCCATTTTAATTAACTCAAAAATACTATTTTTGAGTTAATTACTTCAAAATTTTGACTTTGACTTAACCACCTAGGCCCAAGGGTCCAAAATTTCTTGAAATTCTCAATATTCCCTTGGCTTGGGACCTTTAAAAATTCATTTTTTAAGGACCAACGATTTTTGCTTTTGAAGAATTTTAACTCACCTAGGACCTAAAATTAATTAAATTTCTGGCTTAGAATTTTTAATTAATTTGGCCAGAAAATTTAATTAATTGACTGAGAGGGGATTTAATTATTTTTTTCCAACCCTCTTTACATAAGATAAATACATTTAGACACATGAAGGGGGAATACCCATTCGTATAGACCCTCAAATAGGTACCCAATTCTGCGAGTCAAAACATGATTTAGTAGACCAAGGAGCTTGTAATAAAATAAACTAGCCAATTAGCTAGGATTATTCCCAAACTACTTTTACAAAGACTCGATAGAAAACACTAGGACTTAATTAGCATTTTGATGACAAAATCCATCCTAGCTTTGGGGTGAAGCTGGAGGGGAAAACTCTGCCGATCACTTGTGTCGAAAAACACAAGTAAATCAGTGAGACAAAAAACCTCCTAGGATAGAAATCGTCACCAACATACTAGGCTTACCTAGGTTGTTACATACATGATGGTCTTACTTAGATCATTTACATCATAAACATGCAGAATGGGTTTACATTGTTTATAAAACTGCCGACTGATGATGGAATCTGAATGGCGCCAACACGTCGAACATGATGAATCCCATTTGAAAAATGGGGGTGTACTGCTATGGGGTCGTTGACAAAGTGTGGTCAACATTTGGTTCTACTTGGGGACATGTTGCTTCATCGGAGGAATGTGAGAATCCAGAATTTGTATCCAAGAAACACACAAAATTACATAAGTAGCGTCCATCCAAATATCATCATATCACATTAAGCACATGAAAAATAGAAGCTCTTCTTTCATTTATTATTCTTCTTAACATGAAAAATAAATCTACTCTAATTGCAAAATGAAATGCTGAAATAACAAGGTGTAGGGTTAGAGACAATACAAAGGATGCCCTGTGGCATCAGATGTGCTCAATATAGTGCATGTTGAGCATTTGCCTGCTTTCAGGCAAGTCTGTAGGCTGCTTTTTAGATGTGCCATGTCCAATCTTGCTAATTGTAGGACTCTGTCTTATCCGAATGTCAAGCTGCTCTCGGCCATCAAACGAATCAAACCGCTTACTTCTTTTCTGCTTTTTTCTCTTCTTCTTAGTGGGCTGTGATGTCAGTAATGAAACCACTATAGATTTCTTGTCCTTATCTTGAAAATGCTTGTACAAAACTTCTGATGAACCTGGAGTGTGACCGATCTTATTCTGAATATACTCTGTCAATGGTGACACATAAGGTTGGTCTTTCTTAACGTCCTTTGTAACCATAGTTAATTTTTCCTTAATGGGAAAAGTGACCTCCGTGTGATGAGATGGAAGTTGCTTCAGCAAACTGGGAGGCCTATGATCTGTTGACAATTCTGACTTGGGTTGGAAATTCTGCATGTGTGATTTTTCCATTTTTTCCAACTTATTTTGAATACCAGTCATTTGATTAGAATGCTTCATATTTATAGTACTGATTTCCTTCGCATGACTCTCTTCAATAGTCAACAATTTGTGTTCCATGTTTTTTATTGCTTCATCATTATCCTCTTTCATGGCCATGAAGAAATTTTGCATATAGTTCATCTTCTTGATATGTTTTTCTTCTAAGGCCAATAACCTACTATGCATAGACCCAATTTACTTGGCGTGATCTTCTTGATTAAGCTCCATATTCTTAATGATTTGAGCCTGGTTTAGCTGTATATCTTTAACCATCTGAATCAATTCGTTAACAAGATGCTTATCGTTGTCAACACTGATTTGACAATTTGTTTCTGCTTCACCACTATCATGGATTTGTGCTGTCGTGGTACAAGTGGATTCATCCTGAGAACTGTCTGGAAATCTCCTGCTTATAGTTGAGTTCTCTACAAGATCAATTTCATTATTTTGCATAATACTGGGAGCACAAGGCGAGTCATCTTGTTTTATATATTTATCTTTAAAAGCATTGATGATGTCTTGTAAACAATAAAAATACTCCTCAGGACAATTTCGAAACCAATCGATAGCATCACATTTTAAGGAATAGCCAAAGATACGTATCTTGACATCTTCATGATTATATTGTGAAGGATGACAATATTTATATATGATAACAGTGACTGTCCTTAGATGCTTTAGAGCAATGGCTGGCTCACCACCTGAGAAAAAAGGCAATTTAGGAATGGCCTCTTCTGGTATGTCATGAAAGGTGTCATCCATGATGACCTGCTTAAAGGTTAAGTGGATGTTAGAGAAAGAGATCCATGTTCAAGAATAGTAAAAAGGTCCTCAAGAAGCGAGCTTTTTAGCAGGAACTCTTGTAAGAAATGAAAGAATTGGAGTTGCCACTTGAACATGAAACTAATTCTAAAACAAAAGAAATAATCGAGAGTAGTAGATGGATATCAGGGGGGGATTCTTGTCTAGGAGTAAATAGATGAATAAGTGGAGTCGCCACCCAAACAAGAAACCAACCGAAATGTCTTGGTGCTCCTGCCATGCTCCATGATCAAAAAATACCAAAGTTCCTTTGGGGAGAAGCAACAAGTGCTGTCGTATACATTCAAAACAGGGTGCCTCTTCAAGCATTAGACAACAAAATGCTCGAAGAAGTGTTCACATGTGTCAAGCCCAATGTGAGTCATCTCCGCATATTTGGCTGCCTCGTATACTTGCATGTGCTGAAAGAGAAAAGACACAAGCTAGAAGCCACTGGAAGAAAAGGTACGTTTATTGGTTATTGCGAAAATTATAAAGCATTTAGAATATATATTCCTGGTCAAAGGAAGGTCGAAATTAGCAGGGATGTCACATTCAATGAAGATGCGGCACTTGGAAAAGAAAGAGACCTTCCTCTTCTTCCTACTTCCAACAAGAATGGTGATATGGATATCTTGGATGGCCTGTTTGTGCCCGAATCCGAGACCGATATTGTTGATGATCCCATGGATCCCTTAGGTTCTCCTCCTAGTAATCCTCCTACTAGGAAGAGACCACTTTGGCTCCGTGACACTCTTTAGGATGCTGAGAGTCATGTGCCCGTTCGAAGATAGTTTAGAGAAAGGAAGATGCCATGCAGGTACCAGGGATATGTTGCAGCCATGAGCACTATGATTCAAACCAAACCTTCCACATTCTATGAAGCCGTAAAAGAACAAGTCTAGAAAGATGTTATGGCCGAAGAGTATTAATCTATTATGAAGAATGATGTTTGGGATGTTCTGCCGAGACCGAAGAAGAAATCCGTGGTAACTTCGAAGTGGATATTCAAGATTAAGCATGGAATTGATGGAAGCATTGAGAAGTACAAGGCGAGGTTCGTGGCTCGAGGATTCTACCAGAAAGAGGGAGAAGATTATGATGATATATTTGCACCTGTGGCTCGATATACAACCATTCATTCGATAGTTGCCCTTGCCACAAGTCAAGGTTGGACCCTTCATCATATGGACGTAAAGACTGCATTTCTCCATGGCATGCTACAAGAAGAAGTATACATCTAACAACCACAAGGATTTGAAGTAGAGGATCGAAGAATGATGCATGTTTGTAGGTTGAAGAAGGCATTCTATGGTTTGAAGCAAGCCCCAAGTGCATGGTACACCTGCATAGACAATTATTTGGTGAAGTTGGGATTCACGAGAAGCAATGTCGATCCCAATCTCTACTTCAAGGTAGTCCAAGGTATGCCGCTGATGTTAGTTTTATATGTTGAAGTTCTATTCATGACAGGTAGTGAGCCTTTGATGATGGAGTGTAAGAGGGAACTAGCCTCTGAATTCGAAATGAAGGACCTTGGACTCATGCACTACTTTCTAGGCCTTGAGGTGTGGCAAAGGCCTAGTAAGATTTTCCTTTCACAAAGAAAATATGTTGTGAAGCTGTTGGAAATATTTGTAATGACTGAATGTAAGTCTCTACCCACACTGATGGAAATGAACTTCAACAAATTATGTGGAGAAGCTGCAGAACCCAACTTGGCGAATCCATCCGAGTATAGACAATTGATTGGGGCTCTAATGTTCCTTGTGAACACTCGACCGGACATATGCTATGCAATGAACACATTGAGTCAATTCATGGTCGAGCCTCTCCATGCACATTGGCCCGTTGCCAAACACATTTTGAGATATTTGCAAGGGACGATTACACTTGGTTTGAGATACTCTGTCGGAGATGTTCGACTTCATGGATAAATCGATGCTGACTGGTCGAGAAATGTTATCGACAAAAAGAGTACTTCTTGATGTTGTTTTAGTATTGGATTTTCCATGATATCTTGGATGAGAAGGAAGTAGAAGTCCGTAGCATTGAGTACTGCCAAGGCAGAGTATATTGCTGCTAGCATGGCTAGCTGCGAAGTAGTTTGGTTGAGGAAGCTCTTTGGAGAGCTGTTTGAGCGGGTCCTAGACACTACAATGATATTTTGCGACAACAAAAGTGGGATACGTCTGGTAGAGAATCCCGTATTTCATGACAAGTCCAAGCACATAGAGATCCGATACTATTGATTTTTGGGTAGCATCGGATGTGCTCTAGCTTTGAAACTTTGTGGAGGGGCTAGAACACATGAGATCTCCAAGACCCGGAAAACGTTTGGAGAAATTCTACCCGAAGCTTAAGTTATTCAAATAATTAATTATTTTAATGGGGACCCTAAGTCTAAATTAGGGGAATTAAATAATTAAAGTGAATTGATTTAAACATGTAGGTGAGAATATTCTAAGTGACGAGGATCAAGTTTTTTCTAATCTTAGCTGTCGATTAGAGATTATATCACGACCGTTGATTTGTCAACTGGAAAAGTATTAAAGGTTGGCTTGGAGTCAGTTGGAGAATACAAACAGAGTAGCAGCACTTGAGCTAAGTCGAATTTTTGGGGTGCGATTTGCTGAGAATTTCAGAGTGAGCATGTAGTGCAGCGAGGGGTAGTTCGGCGGCGGGATTTTCATCCAAGGTCAAGAATAAAATAGTAGAGAGGAGGCGCAGACCCAGGAGGGTTGACGCAGAGCCAACAGGGCTCATGCAGAGGGACGCAGAGCCAGAGAGGGTGATGCAGTCACTCAAAGTGCTACGCTGGGGTTTCTGTGGGGCAGATCGAGTAGCCATCCAACGTTTTGATTTCTGAGCCGGGAAGGATCACAGAAAGGGTGACGCAGCTCTTGGAGAAGGTGATACAGTCTAGCTTGCCGTAGCCATCGCTCAACAGCACTGGGGACTACGCAGTCACCTATGGGGTTTCTTCATCTAGTTGCTTTATCGACCATAATATCTGTCTCTGTATAGAGGTACTTTTGCCGAAGATTTTTTGTTGTTGGGCAAGTGACATTAGCACCCTAGTTTGTATTCAGAAATCTGCTTAATAATAAAACCCTTAAGAGCTACTGCACCGGGTTTCCCGCATTGGGTTTTTCCGAGGACATTTGTTCGAAAAATTTGTGTGTCCTTTGTTTGAAAGTTTGCATATTCTTCAGTACTTGATCTGTGTAATTGTGTAGGCTGCAGTGTATTTACTTCAATGTTTTCATGATTTATTAAGAAAATAACTTGTTAAGTTAAATAAACAAGTAGGAGAAGTAAATCAGATTTACTGCAGTAGGATTTCTATTTAGAAGATTTAGAAATTTTCACAGATACCACTTCATTTGTGATATGGCACACAGAGGCGCCGTTCATGTTCATCACATATCGACAAATGAGCTGATTGTAGATATTCTCACCAAGGCTTTACCAAAAGGGAAGTTCTTGATCTTCAGAGAGCAACATGGACTTGTGGATGTGACCCCTCTTGATAAGTGGCACCACTGATCGAGGACACCGAGCCATACTCTTCCCCTCTGTTTGAGCTCCCAGGGTGAGGAATTGAGATAGAGGGCTCCTGAGGTTGAGGGAACTTTGGATAATAGGGCGTCTCCCCTATCTGTTATGCACATGGTTGGAGTAGTAGCTCACCCTATCATGGTGTTTGTAGAGTATACCCTAGTTGGCATCATACCAACAAGATTGGGTTTGTTGGGATTATCCCTCTCTGTTTGGCCAACGATTGAGGAGGCTTGGAGGCGTGTGATCCTTATCTCTTGGTAAGTTGGGTATCTCGTCCAAGCTAGATTATGATGCAGGTGTTGTACCGCATGACTCTTATGGGTCATTGTTGGGAAGGTAGGCAATAGGATGGGTTGAGTAGTATCTCCCCTACATCACCTATTGCTCGATATGGGTTGAGATGTAGCTCCTCGATGATATTTCCGGGTAGTAGCCCGACGACATTTCTAGGTAGTAGCTTGATGATATTTCCGAGTAGTAGCCCGTTGACATATTTCCAGGTAGTAGCTCGCTGACACATTTTTGGGTAGTATCCCACTCATTGAGATTCTGGGTGGTAGCCCATTGGATAGAGGGTGGTAGCTTTCGCTCCCCATGATTCTTCTTCTTTATATTCGAGAATGTTTCAACAGATAAAGTTGAGCATATTGGTACACATGATGACAGGATGACACATTGATCGATGGACAGGTTTTATAGGTGGAATTCTCCCTAGTTGAGAGGGAGTGTTAAAATTACGCAACTGCAGTCAAATTCCACTTTGGACTACTCACTTGATGGAGATGATGATGGCATTGAGTTCCTGTTTTCGAGAGGACCACGATCGACCTAAAGATCACCTTGTTCGGATAAGCAGAAGTTGGTTTTTGATTTTGCACCCACTCTGGGATATTGGATCAGGTCGGCTTTGTGAAAATTTCTGAATGTTACTTATGCAGAAATCTACTGTTAGATCTAGTTATACTTCTCCTACTTAAGCAAGTTCTTAATGCCGAAATCTTCAAACTGACATCGAAGTAAACACATAACAGTCTTTTGTCGATTCAGATCTAAAATAGAAAAAGTACATGCACACATAGACAAAGTGACACAAAATTTTCTGGACAATAGTACTTGAAAAAACCCAATACGGGAAAACCGGTCTTCTAGCTGCTGGAGGGTTTGTTTATTAAGTAGTTTTCTGAATACAACAAATCTGGGCACCACATTGGTTAACCTAACAGAGAAAATATAGATTTGCAGCTAACCTGCTGTTCTGAAGCCAAAAAGTTGACTGATCCACACCCTCAAACAAGATTTTCAAGACTCAGCCAAATTTTGGCCCTAGAAATTGAAGCTCTTCCCCTAAAGTCCCTGCGTTAGTCTCTTCAGCCCCTGCGTGCCTCTGCGTTGGCCTGGAGAGGGCTGCGTAACCCCAGAATGGGTGACGGAGGCCCTACGTTGCCCCTGAGGGTCTCCTGCTGCCCGACGCTGCCCTAGGAGGGACTGCGTAGTTGAAGCTGCCTCCGCGCTGAGCAACTGTTGCCCTCTCTGCTGCTGCTGCCTTTGCTTCTCTGCGCTGCCTTTGGAAGCTGCTCTCTGCCTCTTGCTGATTCTAGGCGCTGGGATCAAACCATCCCCTTTGCCTAAACTACCTGCAACTGAAGCACTTCTGAAAGTTCTTAGCAAACCCTGCCCTAGAACTTCAGCTTAGTCTCAATGCTCTGCCTCCGTGTGTCTCCTCCAAATGATCCCAAGCCTTTCCTTTATACTTTTCTCGTTGCGAAACCAACGACCATGATCAGTTCTTGATTCAATGGTTAAGATTAAAAGAAAGCTTGATCCGTGTGACTTAAGACAATTTCATCACATGTTTTAATTAATTACCTTTAAAAATTTAATTTTCCTAAGTTAGACTTAGGGTCCTTAATTAAAATTATTAATTAATTAATTATCTCCCAAATCGAATGAAATTTTCCAAATCCCTTTCTGGGTCTTGGAGATCTCATGTACTCTAGTCCCTCCACAAATTTTGGGAGCTAAATCACATCCAATGCTAGCCCAACACTCAAGAAAACTCAATGCTCCCTCTTAGCAAGGAATGTGCTCTAGTACAACTCTGCTTCACCCCGAAGCTCTACATTGATGCTGGACTTGCTGCCCTTCATCACTGTGCTGCTGCTGCCATTCTGTACTGTTGCCCATGGCGCTGCCACCGCCACTGCTACATCTGGACTGCAACTCCCTCTCAATCTGCTGCACTGTGCTACCATCTGCTGCACTGCAAAATGAAAATCATTCCCAATCTTTGACAGACAAGTCAGTTGCGCTGCATCCTCATCACTGAAGCTCCATCGGCTACTGATCTGTGCTGACATCTGAATGATGATGCACAGCTACAACTCTGCACTGCATAAGCAGACTCCCTTTGCACTGTTGAAGTCACATCAACCCCTTGTGCTGAAATCTCTCACGTTGCTGCTGCGCTGCGCTGTCCCCCTGAAGCCTCTACGTTGCTGCAGATCTGCTTTGCGTAGCAGCTTTGCTCTGAGCTGCTGAAGTTGCATTAGCCCCTACGCTGCTGTTGTTACATCTGCACTACGCTGCTCCCCTCAACCTTCAGATCTGCCTCTGCTTCATCCGTGATTCTCTGCACCAACGACTCCACTTGTCTCGCTACTGTCTTAAGGCTCTTGTAGCTTGGATTTGATCCAAGAGATGAGCTGCTCAAGGATCCCGCCCACACTCTGTAGCTTCTCTACATATCCATGTCGCCCCACTTTCATGGTTCATGAGCGCTCATGGCTGCATCTTCTTCTGACCCATCGTCCGCCACATCAGCCTTGGAAGTGGAAGCTTCCTTGTCCTTCTTCTTCTGTGGACAATTGCTGGCGAAATGTCCTAGTTCGCCGCACTGGAAACACTTGATCTTGGATAGATCACGCTTCGTCTTCCCTTACTGTCTCTTTGATGCCAAGGCTGCATCATCTTCATCTTCCTTCTTTAGCTTACTGGATCCCGTGCTGTACTGCTTCATGGTGATTCTATGGAGTTCTTCTTGATGAAGGATCGCCCACATATTGTCCCAGTTGGGAAGGTCCACTCTGCCCAAGACACTTTCGACAAAGGTTTCCCACTCTTCTGTGATCGCATTGAGTGCAATCCTTACCATCACATCATCCTCCACCTTTGCACCCATGGTAAACAACTGATCTCTGATCAACTGTAGCCTGAAAAGGAAGGGCTCTATTTCTTCTCCCTTGGTCATCATGAATGACCACAACTAATTCTCTAGAAGCATTCTCCTTTGGACGAACTTCCCTTCATAAAGGACTGTTAAGGCTTTCCACATCTCATGAGTTGTTTTCTTTTCAGCTATGTGTGGAACAATATGGTCCTTAACCCCATCCATTATGAAGCGTTTGGCATGTGCCGCAACCTCTTTGTTTGGCATGTGCCGCCAGGAGAACATCGATTGGCATGGCCAGGACTTTTTCTTCATGGTCCCTTAGACCATATGTGTTAAATTTGGACAACTAGGTCCAAACTCCATGTTCTGATGCTCAGATTAAGAAGCTAATATTTTTGTTGGATTCCTCTTTCTGAGAGATGTAAAATCCATATAAAATATGTCTTAATCCGATGAGCAGAACTTATATTTTGAATTTATTATTTTTAATAAATTATATGTGCAAGGTCGGCCAGTTTTGTAATGTAGGCTCGCATGCCCAACAGATGTGTCACACACCCTCATGATTGATATAAATTCAGGAAAAGTTGAAGAGCATTTGATCATCAACACAACTCATCATCTTCTCTTCTCATCAAATAGTACGAGCTACCTAAAGACAAGTTTCAGCCACACGTGTGAAGGACGAAGAGGACAAATTGTACGGCTGAGCTGAAGTACGGATTTTCTGCTGCTAGGGTTTCGCAGAAACTTTGACCCGCGTTGACTTTGGTCAACGCTTGGTCCAAACAAGCTGAAAACTTGTGGAAGGTTCGATTTATGAAGGCCGTACTACCTGGCACAAAAATCGAGGTCAAAGGGTTGACCGTTTTGCTGCTGCGTTGACTTTTAGCTTGCTGCCCCTGCGTTGACTTTTCGGGACAGCGTTGACTTTTGCAGAGTTGACTTGGGTTGACTCATCTACAGATTGGAGGGTTGTTGTGACACATGCTGGGCTGGCTGACCAAAGGAGACTTTGCTGGTTGAAGCATCCTGTTGACCGCCGAAACGAATACACACATTTTTCCTATTTCTGATTTGTCTTCTGTAAGATCTACTTATATGTTCTATCTGCATTTTGCTTTACTACTTGTATGATTGCTGAAAGAAAAGTGAAATTGCTACTAGCATAGAACATCTACAAAACTTTACATGGTATCGGAGCTGAGGTGAAGACAAACTCAATCTATAGCAATCATCATCGGAGGAAATGGGTTCCACTAGTCTTGAATTCAAGGAGAATGACAAGTTGACTGGAAGTGATGACTTCCATCCCTGGAAGATGATATTAGATCTCAAATTAGAAGATCATGATCTCTTGGATCATGTGAAAGGAAGGATTCAAGAACCTCCATCCAATGCCTCTGCTGCTGTTAGAAACAAGTATAAGAAGGGAGAAATCAAAGCAAAGCTGCTGATCAGGGAATCCATAAATAAGAGTCTGGTTGCCTACATATTTGAACTAGGCACATCCAAGGAGATGTATGACAAATTGATACTTATGTTTCAAGTAAACAATGTGAACCAAGTGCTATTCCTCAAGAACAAGTTGAAGAATATGAAAAAGGGCCGAGATGAGTCTGTTCAAACTTTCTTTCTGAAGTTGACCGAAACCAGGAACCATCTGCTAGCTATTGGGGAGATAATAGCTGATCGTGAGATGGTTCTCACCGCACTTGGAGGACTTCCATATGAATGGCAAGTATTCACAACTACTATTTTCAACAATAATACCATTCCTAACTTTGATGAGCTTCTGTCAAGATGTATGCAAGAAGAAACAAGGATGAAGGAATTTGATAATGAAAGAAATGCTGCCTATGGTGCTCATTCCCGAAAGAAGAACTCTGGTGGTTCTAAGGACAAAAGAAGGACAAAGACTCAAGAGAAGAAAGGTAAATGTTTCACCTGCCATAGGCCTGGACACTATGCTAGAGAATGCCCCTTCAAGAAGGATTCTCCCGATAGTGACGATAACAACAACAACCGAAGAAATGGAAATCGAAGAAATGACAAATCCAAAGGAAAGAGGAAGGCTCATTTTGGTGGAAACAATCAACCTTCTAAGAGGTCCAGAAATACCAGGTATGAGGAGTCTAATGTTGTTGATAAAAGAAATGAGTATATTCTGGTATCTGCTCTCTCAGCTGCATCTCTGCCCGACACTATGGATGTCTGGCTAATTGATAGTGGTGCCTCAAGACACATCACCGGATTCAAGGAAGCACTTTCTGACATGGTTGAAAGCGATACTAATCTAGAAATTATCCTTGGGGATAATGCCACTTATCCTGTGAAAGGGACCGGGACTGTGACCCTCCACTTGTCCCAAGGACAAGTCCTCCGTTTGCAAGATGTACTCTATGTACCCAAATTGAAGAAAAACCTTGTGTCTGTATCTGCCATGGAAGACAAAGGATTTAATGTTACTTTTTCTAATGGAAAGGTGCTCATGTGGAAGAAGAGCTTCAAGGAAGCTATCTCAATTGGTTTTAGGGTTGGTACACTCTATCAGGTTGGAGGGAGTCCGTTGAGAGCTATGACTTGTGATACTATCCGACAAACCGAGCTATGGCACCGAAGATTTGGACACCTTCATTACAAAGCCCTTCCCGAAGCAAGGAAGGTGGTGACAGGGATGCCTGATTTTGGAAATAATCATGAAGGTGTATGTAAGGGCTGTGCTGAAGGAAAACATACAAGGGGACCTTTCCACTCAAGTGTCACAAAGACATCTGAGATATTGCAACTGGTTCATTCTGATCTTTCTGGTATGTTGCCTGTAACATCCCTGGGGGGATGTTCTTACTATATGACATTTAATGATGACTTCTCTCGCAAAACCTGGATATATTTCTTGAAGAAGAAGGATGAGGCTTTCATGTGGTTCCGTACATTCAAAGCCTTGGTGGAAAATATGACCGGAAAGAAGATCAAGATTTTGAGGACTGACAATGGCACTGAATATGAGTCAAATGAGTTCAAAGACTTTTGCGGAGAAGCTGGCATTAAGAGGGAGACTACCACTGCATATACTCCTGAGCAGAATGGTGTTGCTGAACGCAAGAATAGGACTATTGTGGAAGTTGCCCGTGCCATGCTTTGTGACCAGGGTCTACCAAAGTTTCTGTGGGGAGAAGCTGCAAATACTGCTGTGTACATTCAAAACCGATGCCCTCATTCCGCTTTGGACTCCAAAACTCCCGAAGAGGTTTTCTCTGGTAAGAAACCCGATGTCTCACATTTTAGAATTTTTGGATGTCCTGTCTATTTTCATGTGCCGAAAGAAAAGAGAAGTAAGCTGGATGCTACTGGGAAGAAAGGAATGTTTGTGGGCTATAGTGAGACTTCTAGGGCATATAGAGTCTATGTACCTGGTCAAAGGGAAGTAGAGATAAGCCATGATGTCACTTTTGACGAAGATGCTTCCCTGAAGAAAGTAGTAGATCTTCCTAGAATCACAGAAGAAAATCATGAAGAAAAAGACCTGGAAATGCGGAAGAACGGATGAGACTATACCACGATATTGAAGGGTGGTAGACCTATTGATCCACCCCCTTCACTAGGAAAGAGACCATCATGGCTCAGGGACACCCTCGAAGATGCTGGGGGTCATGCTGCCCCAAGGGGGACATTCCGAGAAAGCAAGAAGCCGTGTAGATACCAAGGGTATCTAGCTGCCATGAGTACTATTGTACAATCTGAACTTGGATCTTTTGAGGAAGCCGTAAAGCATCAAGTCTGGAAGGATGCTATGCACGAAGAATATGAGTCCATAATGAAGAATGATGTCTGGGATGTGGTTCCGAGACCGAAGGACAAATCTGTTGTCACCGCAAAATGGCTCTACAAGATCAAACATGGATCTGATGGGAGTGCTGAAAAGTTTAAGGCAAGGTTTGTTGCCCGTGGCTTCTCTCAAAAGGAAGGAATTGACTATGACGATATATTTGCACCTGTGGCACGATATACCACCATCCAATCAATCATAGCCCTTGCTGCTACGCAAGGATGGAGTCTTCATCAGATGGATGTCAAGACCGCTTTTCTGCATGGTGCAATAAAGGAAGAGGTGTATGTAGAACAACCTCTGGGATTTGAAGTTCAAGATAGAGACACTTATGTCTGCAGGTTGAAGAAAGCCCTCTATGGGTTAAAGCAAGCACCCAGAGCTTGGTACGAGAGGATGGATAGTTACTTGATGAAGCTGGGATTCACTCGAAGCAATGCTGATCCGAACCTATACTTCAAGGTTGTGAAAGAGAAGCCTCTCATTCTAGTGCTGTATGTGGATGACCTCTTCCTGACTGGTGATGACTCTCTCATTCATCAATGTAAGAGGGAGCTTGCTGTTGAATTCGAGATGAAGGACCTAGGACTGATGCACTATTTCCTAGGCCTGGAGGTCTGGCAGAGACCTGGAGAGATTTTCCTTTCTCAAGGAAAATATATTGTGAAGCTTCTGGAAAGTTCTGGTATGATGGACTGTAAGTCCATGGAACTCAACTTTAAGAAGTTGAGGAGCAACGTTGCTGGGCCCGTCTTACTGAGTATCGTGAACTCATAAGGACCCTGATGTTCTGAATGAACACTTGTCCGGACATATGTTGTGCAGTGAACACTTTGAGTCAACACATGGTTGATCATAACATTCACTGGGTTGGTGCCATGAAACTCTTGAGATATCTCTGAGGCACGATAGACCATGGGCTGAGATACACTGTAGGGAGTATGACACTCCATGGATATATTGATGCCGATTGGGCTGGCAGTGTGGTGGATTGCAAGAGCACATCTGGATGCTACTTCACACGTAGATACGCCGGGCGAGGGGAATCTAAAATCAGCCACAGGTCTTAGGCACCGCGGCCAAATGCTTGTTATGGCACATGTGGCACATAGTGAAATCATGATTTGCGAAAAGTCTTGTATTTGTTCGAGCATGTGCTAGATGCCACCGTTATCCTTTGTGATAACCAGAGGGGGATTCATTTGTTATAGAATCCCGGGTTCCACGATTGATCCAAGCATGTTGATGGTTGGTACCACTTTATCTGGGATATGGTACAGCGAGGCGCCATAAGGCTCGATCATATAGGAACTGATGAGCAGGTCGCGGATATTCTCACAATGCCCTTGGGGAAGGTCATGTTCCTAACCTTCCGTGAGAATCTTGGAATCATGGAACGACCCTATGATGTGGGTCTTGTTGGACGATGAGCTCTGGGAGCTCTGGGGGGCTTTGGGGATAGCTTCTCAAGAGCTATAAGCACTCATAATGCTTCTGCCCCACCCTTGTGATTGTTGAGCTGGTTCACCACTCATTTATCTGTGCCCCGTATGCATCCTACCCATTGAGTTCAGGGCTCATGGGAAGTACCCCTCATTTGGCCAATGAGGTGTGGAAAAGCTAGAGACTATTAGCAAAGACTGATGGACGCATCAGAGATTGCCGTACTCTCTATCTAGGATGGCACGGTCCAACCACTTGATCTGGGATCAAGGTTTGTGAGGTCTGGGACCTCTGGACTGATTATGTCAGTCAGGGGATGATGTATTTGTGACTGACCCACTTCTGTTCTGAAATAAAGAAGCCAGCAAAGCAAGTTTCGGCGGGATGACGCACGATGTTGATTGCACTAATAGATGGAGTTCTCCCTAGTTGAGAGGGAGTGTTAAATTTGGACAACTAGGTCCAAACTCCATGTTAAGATGCTCAGATTAAGAAGCTAATATTTTTGTTGGATTCCTGTTTCTGAGAGATGTAAAATCCATATAAAATATGTCTTAATCCGATGAGCAGAACTTATATTTTGAATTTATTATTTTTAATAAATTATATGTGCAAGGTCGGCCAGTTTTGTAATGTAGGCTCGCATGCCCAACGGATGTGTCACACACCCTCATGATGGATATATATACAGGAAAAGTTGGAGAGATTTTCATCATCATCACAACTCACATATTCCTCTCTCATCCATAGTAATGCATTACCTAAAAGACAAGTTTCAACCCACCAAGTGAAGAAACAAGAGGACAAATTGTACGGCTGGTGATACGGATTTACCTGCTGCTAGGGTTTCGCATGACTTGTCCCAGTGATTGACATGGTCGCCATGTTGGTCCAAACAAATGAAAACTTGTGGAAGGTTCGATTTATGAAAACGTACTACGGCACAAAAATCGAGGTCAAAGGGTTGACGTTTCTTTCTTGCGTTGACTTTTAGCTTGCTGCCCACACGGTGATTGACACCAAGGACAGCGTTGACTTGCGAGTTGACTTGGGTTGAATTTGACTCATCTCTTGATTGAGGGGTTGTTGTGACACATCTTTGGGGGTGGTACGACCAAAAGAGACTTTCTTGGTTGAAGCATCACATTGAGCATGAAAACGAATACACATTTTTCCTATTTCTGATTTGTCTTCTGTAAGATCTACTTATATGTTCTATCTGCATTTTGCTTTACTACTTGTATGATTGCTGAAAGAAAAGTGAAATTGCTACTAGCATAGAACATCTACAAAACTTTACAAATGCCTCCATGACTACCAGGATTCTGCCCTTCCAGATTGCAAAGTTGGACAGGCCATCCAACCTATCCTAATCACCTAAGTCACCTGACACGGGGACACGGGACATGATGGACACGCGGATTCGAATGTCGGATTTGGGACACGGTGACCCTCGAAACAAGACACGTCCGGACACGTTATATATATATATATATATATATATATATATATATATATATATATATTAAAAATTAGATATTTCTTACACAAATTCATACCAATTCAAACATATATCTTCATCTAGATGTAAGTTTTACAAAGATTTAAGATACATGATACATTGATACACATGGGGCCACGTGTCCCGAATTGTAATATCCCAAAATGGAATTTTCAGCAGATCATGCCATAAAAACGCATTATTCAGGTATGATGGCTTCAGCTATAATATAATATCTCTGAAAATGTTCAGCAACCCAAATAAATAGCAGCAACAACCTTTACTCAGCTTCTAAGGGCAAAAAGGTGGGGAAAAGTGAGGATTTTGGCCCTAAAATGAGTGAATAAGGAAATCTGCGTAAAAGGACGGGTCAAGGTTCTGGAATATGTTAGAATAGGTCAAGAGGGACTTCCATGTCGAATTTCAGCTCAAACAAAGGCGTTTTGATATGTTAAACAGTTCCTCCTTCCCGACTAGTCAATAGAAACCCTGATTTCCCAAGACTTTGAGTATGCAGAATTTTACTGAAGCAAGGGCTGCGTCTCTTCTGAAGGAATAAGATGTATAACAGTATGGATGATCAGAGAATGGGTTTGGGAACACGGCATATGCATTCATCAAGGTTAAACAACAATTTTTATAGGAAAACCCCTCAAAATAGAGGTGTCGCAAGACAAAGATTGATCCAGAAACCCTTCAGCGTTTCTCCAGGAGGCTGAAGCTTATATTTATTATATTACAGATCTGGAACTGATAAATACATGAAAACAGAGATCTATAATGAGACAAAATGCCCAAAGGGCTCTTTATTACTTTCCCTTGGGGATTTCGGCAATACATGAAAATGCCGGAGCAGATTTGAGTCTTACTGCAGCAGATCTGAAGAATGATTCAGAATTTCTGAAGCAAACTTCAGTATCAGATCAGAAATATACTTGGATTGGTTGGCCAATCCAAGGATCACCCTCCAACAAAGATCTAGCTTCCAAAATGATGCCAAAAACCATGAAACGCTGCTCCTTCAGCAATAACGCAGATCTGGGGAAAGAACTACGCAGTATGCCATGAAGAATATATTGGCCTGATGCCAAGATCTGAAAATGAGCTCCAAAGTCCTCCAATCTGATCCTCCAAAAGGAAGAAAGACTCTCCCTCTGAAAAACAAGAGAAGGAAGTGGTGTCGTAAAGTCACCACGGCAACACCCTACAACACAGTATTACGCTGCTGCAGCAATAATGCTGTCCTGGAGGATGGTGCTAAGAAATAACCTTGCCTGAGTAGGCACTCGAAGTCCCTCGAGGCTAAGGGTGAGATCTCCGCACGGAGACACTCGGTTGCACTAAACAGTGCAGCAGACGGGCTAAACAGCCAGCGTGCCAAAGAGAAGACAATATGTCTCACTCAATAATCAATAATCCAAATATCAAGCATGCCTAAAATGAGGAGGCTCCTTCATCTTTTATAGTGTTGGTTTCCCTCCAAAACCCAACGTAGTCTCTCTCTCTCCTCCACATCCTCATCCTTATCCACATTCTCATTCTTATCTCCACAGAAGCTTGGAGAAACTTCTAGAGTGTACATAGGCCCCCTTCTCCACGTGGTGTTGGGTCCCCCCTTGACTCCCACTTAAGTCACAACGTTGTGCTACTAGGTGGATGTCTTATTTCATTTAAGTGAGTTTAGACCCCTTTTACTCACTTTTTCTTTATTTACAAACTATAGGTGGCAAAATAAACAAAATAGAATATTCCAATTTGCTCTCGCGAATTAGGAATATTACACGAATACAGTGAAGGCTTTTCTTCTTGTTAATGACGTGCAATTGGTATTCTAGTAACTCCCACCTCTGTCTATGTTTAAAAGACTAATAGTACTCTATTCAGAGGGTCTATTTTTCTCATTGAAAATAGAGACAACTGAATGTACTTTTGCAGGTGCAGATTCTCAAAGTGACACACCCCATGTGTTAGTGAGGTGTTGTATAGGTTGTGCCTTTGTTTTTAGTTCACACATTTCACTGATGTAAGTTTGAAATTTTTTTGTTTTGGATTTGTTAATGCATCTAGAGCATTTTTGTTCCCTGTTTATGGCCAAGCAAAGTTGCCTCAAGCATGCACAAAGTGAGAAATGAGAGGCCAAACGACCTTTTTAAAAGCGGTGGAGGGATTTTCTCTGTCAGTCGTGTCTGTCGGGTTGGGACACGATCGTGTCCGTACAGGACATGATTGAGACACGACTTGAATTGTACGGACACGATCGAACATGATCCATTAGACTAGCGAATCCAGTAGAATCGTGGCCGATTTGCTGGATTTGGGACACAATGGCCCAGACTAGCGAATCCGGTTTCCTAGCTAATCACGTAGTCTGGGAGGTGCCATCTGCTCAGATCTACTCTGTCGGAACAGATCTTCCTCTCCCCACTTCTCTACTGAAGCTCGGATCTAGGGTCCTTGGCGAAAAAGGCACCCTTTGCTCCCTCTGACAACTGATTTCCTCTCTTGGAAATTCACCAAATCAACAATGAAACAACTCTTTTTGATCCACTGATCGATCTGCAGATTTCTTTGGCTAGAAACCCTCTGAGAAGCTGATCTCCTCTCGCTTTTTGTCACTAGTGCTTAGGCTAAATTCTGAATCTTCAAAAATCTAACCCCACCAACACCTTCTGAAGTTCTGCAGCTTTGTTTCCGGCACTTCTGAACAAACAGCTTCAGATCTGCGTAACCCTAGCTGGCCTTTGCGTGAGCAGATAGTCCCAACGCTGCCTTTGCGCTGCCTCTACGTAGTAAGTACGTGGGCTTGCGTGGAGACAACATAGGACTGCATCACCCTGACCTTTGCGTGGCTTTGCTCCCTCTGAAACTACGTTGTCCCGTCAGATCTGGCTTTCTGCTACTGCTGCTGCTTTCTGCTGCAGGATTCTTCAGTCTTTTGTTGGTGACCCTGCTAGATCTGCAATCGCTCTGATACCATGTGAAAATTTTTGAATGTTACTTATGCAGAAATCTATTGTTAGATTTGGTTATACTTCTCCTACTTAAGCAAGTTATTAGTGCTGAAATCTTCAGATTAACATCGAAGTAAACACATAACATAATTTCACCGATGTAGATCTAAAATAGAAAAAGTACATATACACATAGACAAAGTGACACTAGATTTTTTGAACAATAGTCACCGAAAAAACCCAATGTGGGAAAACCGGTCTTTTGGCTGCTGGAGGGTTTGTATTATTAAGTACTTTTCTGAATACAACAAATCTGGCCACCACAATGGTTAACGTGACAGAGAAAAATATAGATCTGCAGCTAACCTGCTGTTCTGAAGCCAAAACGTTGACTGATCCACACCCTCAAACGGGATTTACAAGACCCAGCCAAATTTTGGCCCTAGAAACCCCATCGCTGCCCCTGAAGCCCCTGCATCAGTCTCTTCAACCCTTGCGTGCCTCTGCGCTAGCTCGGAGAGGGATGTGTAACCCCAGAATGGGTGACGCAGACCCTACGTTGCCCCTGAGGGTCTCTGCTTAACCCAGATGGGTCTCCTGCTGCCCAATGCTGTACTAGGAGGGACTGCATAGCACCTGCGTTGCTGAAGTTGCCTTTACGCTGCGTAACTGCTGCCCTCTCTGCTGCTGCTGCCTCTGCTTCTCTGCGTTGCCTCTGGAAGCTGCTCTCTGCCTCTTGCTGATTCTAGGCACTGGGATTAGACCATCCCCTTTGCCTAAACTACCCCTCTCTGCAGCGGAAACACTTATGAAATTTCTTAGCAAACCCTGCCCTAGAACTTCAGCTTAGTCTCAGTGCTCTGCCTCCGTGTGTTTCCTCCAAATGACCCCAAGCCTTTCCTTTATACTTTTCTCGTTGGGAAACCAACGACCATGATCAGATCTTGATTCAATGGCTAAGATTAAAAGAATGCTTGATCCGTGTGACTTAAGACAATTTCATCACATGTTTTAATTAATTACCTTTAATAATTTAATTTTCCTAAGTTAGACTTTGGGTCTTTAATTAAAATTAATTAAGTTGTCTCTGATATATTCCACCTCTGTACACAGGTTTTTGAATTTGTTGGATTGTATTGCTGATCATATTGTATTGGGCTCATTGTTTTCTCTGCTGAACATTTTATGACAATATAATAGAAGAAGAATTTCAAAGGGTTTTCCCCATAGTGGGTTTTTCACTGGTCTTTGACCAAATATGGTGTCCCTTGTTGATGTGCTTATTGTCTCCTTTGTCATTGTATTTATTTTTCTTTCTTCAATTATTGTTGATGAATTGTAATTGGAAATATTGCTAATTGGAGTTTGGAATTGGGTTAAAGTAATTGATACAACATAGAACCATCTGAAAATTAACAATACTTCGATGTCAGAGCAATAGGTGCATGTGAAGGAGGCTCCACCACTTTTCCCTGCACATAGTCCAATACTTCGTGCTCTTCCAAAGTAGGTCGAAATTCATCTTCCATGCATGATAGTCAGATTTGTCATTGAGCTTGTCCTCAGTCCTGAAGTACGATGAAGAGGCCATGGAGACTTGTCTAATAGTCTTTGTCCAACAAATATCTTAGTGATTTCTTTTCTCTTGCTTGGTCTTTGTCTTCATCTGGGCTCTGATTCCATGTTAATTTTAGATAACAATGGTATGTTCTATGTTTGCAATAACTACTTCAATGTCCGATTATTAGCCCAATGATAATTTTTCATTTAATTTCCAATAACAATCACATAAACCATTAATTCACATTGACAATAACTGTAGATAGAACATAAGCAGTAAAATGAAGAGAGAGAGAGTACAATAATACAAAGTCAAAGTCAAAATTGACTTGCCAAATCACTGTCCAAAACAACCTATCAAATATGGAATTCTTCTCTCAATCAACAGTAGTCAAATCAACCCTAACCAGAAAGACAACAGTGAAAATCTGGTCAAACCTCTCCAAAACAATTTGGTCAAAGGAGAGAGGAACTCGACCTCTCTTTTTGGTCAAAGTCAATGCAAAACAGTCAACAAATCTATAGTCAAAATTGGTCAACCTAAAGTCCACCCTGCGGTCAAACAGGCCTACGGTCAATGCAAGTCAAAGTGCCTAGAAATTCTCGATTTTTGTGCCAAATAGTACACCCTGCTCAAACAAAAAGATGCCCCAAAGATAGAACTGAAATTTTGCCCAGAAAGTCAAAATCAATGCTGGTCAAAGCTGCAGACAACTTCAGATTTTCGACCTCCTGAAATTTGTCCTCCTTTCTGCCACGTGTGAAAAGAATAACTGTCCAATGAGGTGTATGGACCAATTGGATGAGGAGAGAGAAGAATGTGTTGTGAGATGATGATACCAAATGAGGTTGGAGGTCTCTCTTATTTATATGAGTCGTTGAGGGTCAAAGGACATGTCTGTTGGGCTTCATGAGCTTACATGATGGTGTGGTCGACCTTGACAATTTGCACATGTGTGGGCTTCACTTCAAAGACATATTTCTCCTTGTCCGATTTCAACGAACCTTAGGTCAACTTTGGTCCTCTCGAAAAGAGGAATTCAATGCAATAATTATCTTCATCAAATGAGCTGTCCAAAGTGCAATTTGGCCCTAGTTGCCAACTTTAAGAATGACTTATGATATGAGATACATTTATTATATTTTTTGTTGATATTTTGAGGCTGAGTTAAGACTTAGGATTCAAGACATGATTCACTGTTATGTGTGATGTATCATGTAACACTAGACATCTCATACATCTTGTATATTAGTTTTGTTTTCATATTTATGTGTCAATGCATTTATTTTATGTTGTGGATGTTGTAGATACTAAAAAAATTGGAAAGATGAATATTTTTGTGTATATATATATATATATATTTTAATTTTGCCGATGTTTTCCAATTTTTACTGATTTTTACGTTTTTTTCTTTTTCCGGACCCTCACCGATTTTATCCTAATGTCGATATTCGCAACATTGGTAAAAATATATTTTCTAGCAGAGGTGTCCAACTAGTTGTTAGCTAGCTTTTATCTAGCCATTAAAAATATTTTATAAAAGGCTAGCCTGCCCTCTTGTAATAATTGTTGTTATCTTATGTGATAATTGCCAACAGTTAAGAACTTTCATTTGCAAACTTGTGTTAATTTGTTTTTGTACATTGTGTGGGGTGGATTTTACTAGTTCTTCCTTTCTGTATTATTTGTTATATCTGGATTATAATCTAATAATTAAAGATCACACAAAGCTAAGAGGTTGAGCCACCGAGAGTCTTGTTGTCGCCCAAATTGTATAGGTGAATGCGACAACGACTCAGTGCAGGGGTTGTCACTCTGATCCCCGCCCTCTCCTTTCTAGCTTTCTCCCAACAATAGGCTATGGGGGGTAGTCTCTATGAAATGTGTGGATGAAAGACTTATCAAAAATCGACTAATCTAGGAGACAGAACTGAATGGCCTGGAAACTTGGTAAATGATGATTTCGCAAGCCTAATTATTAGATTAAATTACTTGAAACTAGTGCCTTATGGAGTCAAAATACTTGCTTCAATGAAAATGCTTACCAAGTTACCAAATAAACAATTGCTGCCAAGGATGCACACTATCCTATATGAAATGCGACAACTAGATCTATGTGAAATGCGAAGTCGTAGTTAATTTTAAGAGAAATGCCTACCTAAGTGAGTCCTCTCTCTCAACTGTTTTGAAATTAGTCTCTAGTGTAGGTTATGAAGAGAAGCTTAGGGAAAGAAAGCAAAGGCTATACTAAGGATACCATCCCTGGAAAAGGCTATATTAAGGATACAATCCCTAGAATTCTAACCACTCGGTGTCTCCAACGCTGCAGAGACTGTGGCTCTAATGACTGCAAGACCACTGTGTTAACCACAAGAGAGGATTTAGATTTCACAAGCTAGATGAGAAAGGTGGTCCTAGAGTCTTTCAACCAAGCTTATGCTTGGATGTAAGTTAATTAATGCAATGCTATTCCTAAAATGGAAGTGCAAAATATGCGTGATTATCTTTAGGTGAAGTTGTTAAATGTTTCAATTACTTTGAGACAAATTAACTTAATGATGTTTGAGAAAGAAAGTACTTAACAATTAGACGACAAATCTTCACCAAAGCAGTGCTAAATAAACCAATTAGACGGTGCCAAAAAATGTTGAGTTAAGAAATTCAAGATAAACCCACAAATCTAATGCTTCTCTTAACGAGATAAGAATGCCAAAGAGATAAAGATTGTAATATCCCAAACGAGATAGTTGTCTATTTTTGCATAAATCTAACTCAACCAAAAATTCTTCATAAAATTACCACTCAATTAACTGAATATTGCCATGTAAAATATAACAAATAGAGTGCATGCAATTCAATAGTACGGTGAGCAGAAATAATCTCAGCTTTTATTATAATAGAAACTGGGGTTACATGCTGATACAATAAAATAGTTGAGATGGAAAAATGGCCTCAAGAATCTGCTCCAATTTTGTGCTGGCCCTCCAAAACTGAACTGAATTCTGGATGAATTCACCAAGGGGAGATGGGTACTTGCCCAATCTCACTGAATCACCTGAGGGTTTCCGTCCTGGGGCTGCCAATGAAGTGGAGAACCGGGTTCTCAACCTCCCATACAAGTAGAAAGATCAAATTCAAGATGTCCTGTAGTGGCTTCCTCCTCCTCTTTTTATAGATCTGATGGACCCCTCTAGAGGTCCCTATTATCATTGAGCATATTTCCCTCAATTAAAATATCTTCTTAATGTGGGAAAATGGTAAATTGGCCACCATGCCCCCTCAGGTCACTGAAAATCACTTCTAAACATCCCATTCTGTAGATCTCCTTGTTCTAGTTCCAACGAGCTATTACACTAAGGTATTTCGTCAAGTATTCCTCTCAGAATGCCACTTTAAGCGTAATTAATTGAATTAGGCCCAATAATAACCTTGTTTCTCGAAAGTTGTCGGAATGCAACGGAACGAAAAGCAAGTTGTGCAGATGATGGAATATGCCAAGCGAATGCCATCGGATCGCATAGAAACTCCTCAAAACCCCATGAAAAATCTCCAAAATCCCCTGGGCCCATTGATGAAGTAAACTTGAATCTGTGACTTCTCTGCCTCCAACCCTGAAAGTCCATCCATAAGAAACACCAGAAAAATGAATATCACAAATCCTTTTGCCCTAAGATTGCTTGCCCTCAAGCAATCCAAACCCGTGGACCATTCTGGTGCCCCCATGCAATTAAGACCCAATGGCCGGATCCCATACAAACCACTTGGTGATGGTATGCCTTTGTGTCACCCCACCATGAACGGACCCTTCAATGCCTAAATCCTAGACCAATCTCTGACTGAATCTGTCATCAACAAATCCTCCTGGATCCCAGTGCCACCAAGGAAGAGTATCAATGCTCCATGGCTTCTGCTGTGTTATAACTTTGAATATGAATGTTGCTTTATTAACAACGTACCAACTCATCACCTCTCTCCAGTCCAACACTTGGCACTTGCCAAGGTCAGTCCCACTATGCAGATGCTGGCCTAAAGTGCTGGAAAGATGTTTGCCTACCTCCCACTGCCAACTAGAGCATATGGTACTCCTCATGTCTAAGGGTCCCTACTGTACTATGTTTCTGAATGAGAATATCATGCCCCCAACAGGATACTGTTAGGTCCCTATATTACTAGTATAGTCCCTTATTGTTGTTAGTGTAACACCCTTATTGTTATTATTGTACCCCTGTAACCCCCATATTGTTATTATTGTGCCCTTAAATTATTATTGTTAGGTCGGCTAGGATTACATTGTGGCCCCATGGACTCCTATATATAGAAAGGAGGTTTTGTAATTTGAATCATCGAAGAATTGTTCATTCATGTAATGTATTGGAGGTTTCCTCTCGAAGTGGCTTATTTCTAAGGCATTGATATCTTTTTTCTTCTCCTTTTGGAGCTGGTTTCACAACATTTGGTATCAAAGCTTTGAGATTCTAGGGTTTCGCTACTCCAAACAGGTCATCATGGCATTTTCACTATAACTTTTTTCTACGAAGGTTCAGAATCTGAAATTTTTAGAGTGCGAAGCCAAAATCCTGAGGAACATCGTCGCAAAATTTCAAAGCTTGGTTCGCAATATTTTCGGAGATATGATCTTTGCAAGTTAGGTCATTTTGCAGGCTCCTGAATTTAACCTAAACAGGTCATCGTGGTCTTTTCGTAATAACTTTTTTTCTGCGAAGGTTCAGAAGCTGAAATTTTTAGAGTGCGAAGCCGCAATCCTGAGGAACATCGTCGCAAAATTTCAAATATTGGTTCGCAATATTTTCGGAGATATGATCTGTGGAAGTTAGGGCTTTTTGAGGCTTCTGAATTTCATCTCAAAGAGGTGATCGTGGGAAAATCTTCATAGCTCTCTCTCTGAGCATCGGATTGGAATGCCGTAAAAAGTGGCCGCAAGTACACGGACTGTATTTTTCGGTCTATCAATTTCAGAGCCAAAGGAGGAAACAGTGACACGTGGCAAGTCGTACAAGTTCGCTCTACTGAACCAGTCCAAAATTGGGTCATTGTGGGAGATTGGACATAACTTTGTCTTGAAGAATCCAAATTAGGTCATACCTGTGGCATTCAAAAGAAGATTCAGAGGGCTATTGCAGGACCAAAGTTCAGATATTGAAGATCTGAAATCACAGATATAATTCAGTGTCAATATCAAGCTTCTCAAAAGCAAGAAAAAGTTGTGTATTTATTTTTTTTAAATTGCATAACGTTTGTTTGAAAAAGCAATTTGAAGTGATTCCAAGGGAATATTGAAGAATTATTATCAGAATTGGGCTATATAATGCCTTCAAAAAATAATTCCATGCCCATTAAGCCCTCAGAAATCTATACTATGACGCACGAAGAGGAAGAGTTGCAGTATGAGATATCAAAATTATGGTACCAAGTGCAACAAATTTCAATCTTACGAAGAGCAACCGAAGATGACATAGATGGTTTAAAAGAAGAAATGGAGGCTAAGTTGGATGGTTTGAAGGATCAAATGAAATCTAATATGGATGATAAAGTAGTGGAAGATCACGTTGAGCATCAACAACAAGTTCTCCAACTCTCAAAGGATAACCTAACTTTGGTGCAGAATCAAATGAAACAACAGGAATATCAACATCACATCGAAAGAAGTTATGAAGCAGTCACAGATACAAGAACTCGAAATGTACGATCAATTTCAAAGTATCTCGGCAAGTGGAAGAACTTTCCTACAAAAGTTTCCACATGGGAGGATGAGAATTTTATACAGAAGCATCAAGAAATAATCAAGCGTTGAGGACAACACTTGTTTGAAGGAGAGGGGCATGTTAGGTCCCTATATTACTAGTATAGTCCCTTATTGTTGTTAGTGTAACCTCCTTATTGTTATTATTGTACCCCTGTAACCCCCATATTGTTATTATTGTGCCCTTAAATTATTATTGTTAGGTCGGCTAGGATTACATTGTGGCCCCATGGACTCCTATATATAGAAAAGAGGTTTTGTAATTTGTATCATCCAAGAATTGTTCATTCATGTAATGTATTGGAGGTTGTCCCCTTGAAGTGGCTTATTTCTAAGGCGTTGATATCTCTTTTCTTCTATTTTTGGAGCTGGTTTCACAATAGATACCAACTCATAATCTCCACTATGCTTCTGGCTGAGAATATCATGCCACCAACAGGATACCAACTCATAATATCTTGCCAATCCATCTTGTGGGAAGGATTAGAGGCATGTGCACCTGTATATGGCATGAATCCACTGCGCTACACCATGCTCAGCTCATGCTTCCCTGCCCAACCAATCAACAAAATATGTCTAGGAATCCTTGCCTCTCTCCCTATAAGTGGGCAACTCATGCTACATGCCATGTCTATGTACTCTTGGAGAGGGTTGCTGCCTGGAAATACTGCAGCTTTGCTAGTGGTGACTACATCTACCTGCACGTCGTCAGTGGGTAGACCCAAAGATGGGTGCGTCGCTGTCTCCAAAAGAGCCTCCCTCTGAAAAAAACTCCATGCTCCACCGGTCCACTCGTTACTAGCAAAACCATCCTGTGAGGTCTCGATACCTCTTGATAACCCACGTCTGCAACTACAATCTCGCTGGTGGTTGTCTGTACATTTGCTCGTTCCTCATCAATGGCTGGCCCTACGGATGTCTACTCATCCTCCATCATGGGCTCAACATGAGCCACCAAATGACACTCCAAAGATGGCCCATCACGCACACTGTGCTGCTCATGCTGAATGGGAACTATCTGCTGCGCATCAATCTCCTCTACCCCATATGGTTGCATCTCTGAGCTGCTGTCAACAACTCCCCCTGACTGATCATGCTCCTCAGAGGTGTCCATGGACTCAACTATAGAAGAAGAGTCCCCCTGTTGTCTCCTTGGTGTCACCCATGAATGAGTGGTTAGGTCCCCAAGGTCCCTTGCAGATGAAGCAAAGACCCTTCCTCCTCAGCTCATTCTTGTTGCATGATCCACCAAACTTGAGCAGCTCCTCCCTGGTCAATTGTTTTCTGAACAATCCAATGTTCTGCTCAACCAACCTTTCGGCTAGTTCATAAGCAGCAGGTGAGACGAAATGCTCTCTCCTCCAAACAGACAACAATCGAAACTGCTACTCCCGGAAAATGGCATCATGACTTCCCATACATGATGATGTTTCCTAATGTTGACAAAGCATTGGAAAATTTGGAGAATCAGGTCATCACACTCCAAATCAAACATGATTTCATAATATCTAACCAGGGCCATGACTTTTAGAATCTCAAGCTTCTTCCCAAATGTAGGACCCTCACTGTTATCCAAATCCTGAAAGGTCTCTACTATCAGCCTGAAGACTCCCCTCATCATGTCATCACTGTAGGTGCGGTCAACATCATGATACTGCTGAGACAGGAGGCAACTGGAAGCCCTTCACAAGGGTACTCCAAAAACTTGGGCTGTATTAAAGCTAGCATGGTGGGTTTCAAAGTCCATGTCAACTTCTTCCCCTATAATTGATCTATCTTGGAAAGGAGCGTGTCTAGTTCTTCTAATTTGGAAAGGGCTTTAAATGTAACCATCATGTGCTTCAACCTTGCTCCCAATGCAAAAATCTTGTGTCTTAATTGCTGCTTCTTCTGTAAATCTTTTGGGGGTTCTTGCTGGAAAAGGGTGTGGACCCCTTTTGAGAATGGCTTGTTGTTCTCTGTGGGTTTTTGGTACAATGCTGTGTTATGGTTCCAAGGGTCATTGTTTAATGTTTCCAATTTATATAGGAGTTTTTTGAGTTTCTCCATGGTTTTATCCCAATGAGGACAAGAACATTTGAGGCCAGTGTTTTCTGAAAATAATTTGTTGATTGTAAAATTCTCCTCCTTATTTTCCAAGAAGTTTTCTGAGTTTGCGTTTAAAATTTTCACTGATGTCTTTTTGCCAAACAATTACACACTGCTGTAGGTGTTTTTTCCACAATCCCAACACCAGAAAATGCATATAGTGACTTGTATATGAAACAACCAACCTACCAATAACATCGGACCCTAGGACATCAAAACTCTCTTTCCCAACATCAACTACATTCAAGGTCACACTCGGCTGAATGTGGTTTTGCCATCCATAAGCATCAACAAATTTACAAGGCTGGTAAACACATGACAGTTGACCTGTGGCTTCCTGCTACAATTAATTTAGTTCCCCACCAAAGATGACTGTGTATGCAAGAATTTCTTACTAACTGGTTACAAATTTCGAGTATGCAAAGCTTCACTGTTAATGTCAAAGAGCAAACAACTAGAATATGGAAGCAAGGTATACTAAATTTATGAATAGCCTGAACATGCCTGGACAGTCCTGGGCCTTGATAATTGTTGATGATGCTTCCAGCAAGATCTGGAAATAATTCTGCTCAAGCAAGATACTGGGATCCTCAACAAATTATCTCGCTTCTAATACAACTACAATTTATGTCACTTTATTGCAGTTCCCCTGTTACTCTGCCCAACGTCCTATATCGAAATTGCATCATTTGGAAGCCAATGCACTATAACTACGATCATTATGAGCTAAAGAACAGTAGGCAACTGATTCACTGGTCCAATTTTCCCGCTGTATAACGTTTATAGGATTTGTGAGAATGAGCCAAAACCAAAGCCGCTAAATTCTGGAAGATGCTTCGAACACAACTTCTATACTCAGCCTCAGAGACGACAACAATTTAGAGGCAACAAAGGGCTTAGCATACATTGCCTCCAATAACCAAAACTGTGACCTAACACAATAAAATTGGAAACATTTATGAAATCTTTATCTTATCGGTCGTCCATCCGTAGCCACGAGGAAACAAGCTGGGCCCTCCTCCTTGCGTTCTTACATGCATTTGAAGATCTGATCCCAGGGATTCAACCTGGCCATCGCTTTGGCACCAGATCAATTTCAGATGCTTACGACCTGCGGACAGTTGTGCCTAGTCACGCAAGCGACGAATCTCAGGTCGTTGAGAAATATTCCACCCCCGGCTTGCATTCAGACATTCACGCCGACCCACCGTTTATCAATTACACGGGAATATGTGGTTCAATTTACCAATTCGCTCCTTTGTAAACAACATGATACTCTTGTGCACTGTCTAACTTGCAAATTCTACGTTTTTAAATTGACTCTATCCTCCGTCGAAAGATCATGTTGCATGGATGCTGTGACTACTCCACTTAGTCGACAAGCTTGATAGAACGGTTCCCCTGTGGCCCACACCACAAATTGCATGTTCTTACACACGACCCAATACTTCAACGTTAGCTTTAAATATAACTTTGGTCAACGCATTCAGACAATCTTCAGCCGTCACTGCTCCAGAAATACTACAAACAAGATTTATGCCTAAACAATTCTGGTCTTTGATGTGTGCTCGACCCTCACAATTAATTGACCAGATCTACTACTCTGCAATTCGCTGATGGCGACATTTATCCAGTGCTACAGGCATTATGTCGGTTGACCCTTTGCTCTTGATTCCTCATAGTCTGCCGTAGCACGGGTTCTCGGCTTCTCCAAAATCACTGTGCCCACAACGACTATCAAACAGTGTGGGTACTCCTGTCACCCCTCAAGTCGTCATGTAGCTCGTCCAGTTGTTCACAACATATTCCTCTGCTAGGACGTGCATGCAACGTACACCACCCCCAACATATTGCCACGCTTGAGTAGAATGCACTATTGTACTGAAAAACACCCCAAATCGCAAATCCAAATTACACTGATACTTTGTCCTTGTGCACAGTTTATCCAGTACAAGGGATACACACAGGTATGGCAGTTTGCCCCTCTACCATTGCACATCATCCTATCAAAATGCTCCAACCTTGCAACCCTTCGTCCTTTAATTGCGGCCTTCACAAATCCTTGCCCACAAACTTGGTTCCCGAAGATTTCATAAAATTTGGTCAAAGACCTGGTCCCCTGCCAAAGAAGTTTGACTGCCACAAACAATTACAATTCCGAGTGCTGATGAAATTTCCTCTTAAACCCTTAGGCTGGCAGGAAAACAAACTCTGGTACCACTGTAATATCCCAAACGGGATATTTGGCTAATTTTGCAGAAATCTAACTCAACAAAAATTTCTTCATAAAATTACCATTCAATTAACATAAGATTTCCATGTAAGATATAACAAATAGAGTGCATGCAATGCAATAATACGATGAGCAGAAATAATCTCGGCTTTTATTATAATACAAACTGGGGTTACAAGCTGATACAATAAAATAGTTGAGATGGAAAACTGGCCTCAAGAATCTGCTCCAATGCTGTGCTGACCCTCCAAAACTGAACTGAAATGTCACTATTGAGCTCTCCTATGAATTCTGGATGAATTCACTAAGGGGAGATGGGTACACTGACCCAATCTCACTGAATCACCTGAGGGTTTCCGTCTTGGGGCTACCATTGAAGTGGAAAATGGGGTTCTCAACCTCTCATACAAGAAGAAAGATCAAGTCCAAGATGTCCTCTGATGGCTTCCTCCTCCTCTTTTTATAGATCTGATGGACCTCTCTAGAAGCTCCTATTTTATTATTATTTTAATCATTGAGCACATTTCCCTCAATTAAAATATCTTTTTAATGTGGGAAAGTGGTAAATTGGCCACCATGCCCCCTCATGTCACTGAAAATCACTTCTAACCATCCAATCATGTAGATCTCGTCGTTCCCGTTCCAACAAGCTATTACACTAAGGTATTCAGTCAAGTATTCTTCTCGGAATGCCACCTTAAGCGTAATTAATTTAGTTAGGCCCAATAATAACCCTGTTTCTCGATGCAACGGAACGGAAGGCAAGTTGTGCAGATGATGGAATATGCCAAGCGAATGCCATAAGATCCCATAGAAACTCCTCAAAACCCCATGAAACATCTCCAAAGGCCCCTGGGCCCGTTGATGAAGTAAATCTGCACCGTGACCTGTTTGCCTCCAACCCTGAAAGTCCATCCATAAGGAACACCAGAAAAATGAACATCACAGTGATAATATTTTAACACAATTATCAATTTCTTGAGATTACTTTGATGCGAAAATTGTTCTTATCACAATATGCTGATCGATTAGGTGCTTTAAGAGTGAACTGATTTGCAAAATTCTAAATGCAGAGGTGATGCTCACTTGCAAGAAACAATGTTAGTGCTCTTATTACACAAATGAACTCACAAGAAATGCTTATTCCACAATAATAATGAAAAGCAAGGTAACTAGCTAACAATGACAAGTAAGAATCACAACAATCTTAGCTATCCTTTAGGCAACCAATGTATCAATGCCTTTCAATGTGAATGAGAGAAACTCTTTAGATGTTAATGACAATTAAGAGAGAAAGAGACAACTTGTGACAGCAGTAAGATACACTAATTCAATCAAAAACATCAATTGACTTTAGAGCACTTATCTTGTTAGTTAGATGAAGATGCAAACAGTGAATGCTTGAGTGCAAAGTGCAATGGATGCAAGAGATGGCAGCCAAGAAGATGATCACAACAGTCCTCTCTAAAACATAAGACACCAAGAAATGAACCAGCCCAACAATGTAAATGCCTCACAAATGAGATGGGATGATGATGGTTAATTAATTCTTATACCACTGTCAAGCTTAAGATAAAATTTATGAAGCATATATCAGACCTCCAATTAACATAACAGTCCTTCAAAATATCACAAAAGATGCCAAGCAAATGCAAGCCCAGCCATAAAAATTGATTTACCAATGATAAGAGATGACTGAAAACTACTTATTATGCCACTGCTGTAGGTGACTTTAGGGTGGCTGTAGGAGATTATATCAGACCTTGAAATTCAACCAAAGTCCTCCAAATTTCACTTATATGCCTCCAATAGAACCACAAGATAAATGTTTATTGCGTTAAGTGAATTGTTAATGAGTTTATGCTTATTTCAGATGTGTTTAGGCCTTGAACAAACCGCTGCAACAATGTGCTTCAGAATTATGAATGCAACAATGATGAGGCAAAGAGAGCTAGAGGGCAAACCACTAGGCCTAATGGCCTTGTTGTTGACTAGAGACTTTTCCAAAGAAATTGCCCAGCTGCAACCACAACGTTAGCTCCAAAACCACTGCAAAACCAAAATGTCAGAGGCACAAACCAATATAGACTTATCAATCACTGAATGAGGACTAAAGAGGCCAACGATGAGGCTAGAAGGCAAACGATGGAGGGAGAGAGGCCAAGGATGAGGAAAGCAAGGCCTAGAAGGTCTGCGGCTAGGGAGATAATGTTGGACATTGGGTTCAATGCTCCCCTTATGTTTTGTGACATGGACTAACCGCCTCTCGTTGATCCTAACTTTGGCGATTGTAGCGGAGACTAATGCATGCAGGTTTTGCTCTAACGGCAATCATGATTCCAACAAGTGGTATCAGAGCGATAGGTCTCGAGTTCGAAACTCACTCGGCTCACATTGGGGGGGAGATTGTTGGACATTGGGTTCAATGCTCCTCGTGTGTTTTGCGACATGGACTAACCGCCTCTCATGGATCTTAACTCTGGCGATTGTAGCGGAGACTAATTGTTAATTTCTGAACATGTTCTATGCCATTTCAGATTAGGGCATACTAAAGCAGATAGAACAGATAAATAGATCGATGGAAGACAAGCCAACTAAGAAGAAGAATGATGGTGTTACAATGATTAGCAGGATGCTTCAACCAGCAAAGTCTCCAATAGGTCATTCAGCCAACCACGTCACACACAACCCCAAGACAACCCAGACAAAGAATACTCCACAAAGATGCAGCACCAAGAACGCAGCGCCATTGCCATCAAGAGAGAAGAAATCCTCCACACTCTGTGTGTATAATGAACTCCAAGTCTCTCCAATATATAGGCATCTTTGGGGGTGTGTGACATGTCCTTTAAGAAATTTAAGTCTATATTATATTCCAGGCCAACCTAGCACATAAGTGGAATAAATTCAATCTTACACCTCTCCGAAAGAGGAATCCAATAAAAATATTGGGATCGTCATCTGAGCAGCACAACCCGGAGTTTGGACCTAGTTGTCCAATTTTAACACTCCCTCTCAACTAGGGAGAACTCCGTCCACTAGTGCAATCCAAACATTGTGCATCATCCCACCGTAACTTGCTTCGTTGGCTTCTTTATTTCAGAACAGAAGTGGGTCAGTCACCAAGTCATCATTCCCGGTTGATAGATTTTGCCCAGAGATCTGAAACCTCTACAGGACTCACAAAGAGTCTCATACCAACCCGAAGTTGGTTTACCTGACTCGAAGTCAGTTGGAGGTCCGAAACCTCACTAGGACTCAAGAGAGTCATATACTAACCCAAAGTTAGTTTCATTGACCCGAAGTCAGTGGGAGGTCCGAAACCTCGCTAGGACTCAAGAGAGTCATATACTAACCTGAAGTTAGTTTCACTGACCCGAAGCCAGTTGGAGGTCCGAACCTCACTAAACTTGATCCCAGATCAAGTGGTTGGACACGTGTCATCCTAGACATAGAGTACGGCAATCTCCGATGCGTCCATCAGTCTTGCTATGGTCTCTATTCACCTTTCCCACCTCATTGGCCAATTGAGAGGTACTTCCCATGAGTCTGAAACTCCATGGGTAGGATGCATACGGGGCATAGATCAGAGAGAGATAAACCAATTCAATATCATCACGGTGGGGTAGAAGCACACCAATTAAGTTCGGCAAGCCTAGCCCTGTGGTTGCTTATAGCTCCGAGAAGTTATCCCCAAAAACTCCCTTGGAGCTCCCAGAGCTCATCATCCAACAAGACCCTCCAAATAGAGTCATTCCATGATTCCAAGATTCTCACGGAAGGTTAGGAACATGACTTCCCTAAGGGCATTGTGAGAATATCCGCGGCCTGCTCATTAGTTCCTATATGATCGAGCCTTACGGCGCCTCGCTGTACCATATCCTGGATAAAGTGGTACCAGCCATCAACATGCTTGGATCAATTGTGGAACCCGGGATTCTATGACAAACGATTCCCCCTCTGGTTATCACAAAGAATAACGGTGGCATCTAGCACATGCTCGAACAACTCACTAAAGAGCTTTCGCAACCAAGTGACTTCACATTGGGCCATACATGCTGCAATGTATTCGGCCTCAGCGGTGCTCAAGGCTACCGACTTTCATTTCCTGCCCGGACCAAATCTACGTGTGAAGCAGCATCCATATGTGCTCTTGCGATCAACCACACTGCTAGCCCAATCGGCATCAGTATATCCAAGGAGTGTCATGCTCCCGGCAGTGCATCTCAGCCCATGGTCTATCATGCCCTAGAGATATCTCAAGAGTTTCTTGGCACCAACCCAGTTAATGTTATGATCAACCATGTGTTGACTCAAAGTGTTCACTGCAAAACATACGTCCGGACGGGTGTTCACTAAGAACAACAGGGCCCCTACGAGTTGACGATACTCAGTAGGATTAGCTAACATGGGCCCAGTAGCGCTGCCACTCAACTTCTTAAAGTTGAGCTCCATCAGTGTCAACACGGACTTACAGTCCACCATACCAAATCTTTCCAGAAGCTTCACAATGTATTTTCCTTGAGAAAGGAAAATCTCGCCAGGTCTCTGCCAGACCTCCAGGCCTAGGAAGTAATGCATCAGACCTAGATCCTTCATCTCGAACTCAATAGCGAGCTCCCTCTTGCACTGATGAATGAGAGGGTCAGCACCTGTGAGGAAAAGGTCGTCCACATACACCACCAGAATGAGAGGCTTCTCTTTATCAACCTTGAAGTAAAGGTTTGGATCAACATTACTACGAGTGAAGCCCAGCTTCATCAGGTAGCTATCTATCCTCTCGTACCAAGCTCTGGGTGCTTGCTTCAGCCCATAGAGGGCTTTCTTCAACTTGCAGACATGGGTGTCCTGATCCTAGACTTCGAACCCCAAAGGTTGCTCTACATACACCTTCTTCACATCCATCTGATGAAGACTCCATCCTTGCGTAGCAGCAAGGGCTATGATAGATCGAATGGTTTTATATCCGGCCACAGGTGCAACTATGTCATCATAGTTTATCCCTTCCTTTTGAGAGTGGCCACGGGCAACAAATATTGCCTTGAACTTTTCAGCACCTGCATCAGATCCATGCTTGATCTTGTAGAGCCATTTCGAGGTGACAACTGCATTATCCTCTAGTCTTGGAACCACATCCCAGACATCCTTCTTCATTATGGACTCATACTCTTCGTGCATCACATCCTTCCAGACTTTATGCTTTACAACTTTCCCAAATAATTCTGGCTCATATTGTACTCATGGCAGTTAGATACCTCTGGTATTTATATGGCTTCTCGGATTTCTTCTGGAATTTTCCCCTTGAAGCCATATGTCTTTGAGCCATGAGGGTCTTCTTTCTTTCAACAATGATATTAGCTTAGGAGCATATACAATTGTATTCTCCCTCTTAATGCCAACTTCTCTTGTGAGAGAAGACATCTATTTTAAATGAGGGCATCCCAAACAACAACTTCGAAGGGGATTTATAATCATGGGCCTAAATCTTACTCACCCACTGTACAGGCCATTCAAGAATCATAGCCATATCTGTCATACATCTTGTCAGGTGTCATATTGTCATATCATGGATTACAGTGATGCTATAGCATTATTTATCACAGCCATCAGAAGATATCAGACTTCATGGTTATATATATTTCCATATGCCTATCCCTATGGCCTCTGTCCTTGATGTACCAGGCAGATCTCACAGAGAATATTGCTGCTTTAAACTCAGCCCATCAATTCCCGCAGTCAATGTTGTTCTTACTGCCTGTACATAGTCTGCAACTTATCACAGCTACTACGCATAATTCATATGATCATCTCTATCGTCATAGCTACAATATATGTTGCAACCAATACTCAAACTGTCTCAGGCCTCCTGCACTCTGAACATTTTCCCCTGCAGTGAGTGCATAACTTGCATCGCCATCATCACTATCATGCATTCGTTTTATCAGTTTCTCACTGGCTTTTCTTGCCTCAGCAGCTTTATTCAAAGCATCTTCATTTGCCATAAACTGTTGCACATGAGCTTTCTGTCTCTCCCGAAGCTGCTTATATGAATTTTGTAAACATAGGTATGACTGTCTATGTCACTGTCATAATGACAGTGACATAGAATCAAAGATTACATTCTTACTTCCTTTCTGCAGATGTGTTCACAAATTACTGTAGAAGGTGTAGAAACCTAGTAACCAACATCTCATTAAATGACTCAGTTTCAGGCTGCAACAACTGTGTGTTGCTGATTGGTTTCTGACAGGCATTCCTCATTATGTAAAAGGATTCTGACCAATGCTAACATAAAGCCTTCTCATACGAGCAATGCTGTCATAAAGCCTTCTCATACCAACAATTTCTCCAGCATAATTGGACTTCACATTTGCACTGACAATTCCAGTAGACAGAATCTCCAAATTACCAGCTTCTGCCATTTTTATATTGGAACCCGAAGCTGCAGTAGTAGTAGCTATGACTGCAAGAATATTAGCCGTCTAGATACCATTCCAGCTGTCTGTCTGAACAAGTTTTATCTCTGACAACAAAGAGACTACATTGCTTGTTTGAGCCTTGAGGTGCTCTCTGCCATGTATTCAATTTGCAGAATTTTTCCTTGTAAGAAGGTTCATCCCAGCAAGGAAAACACCTTCGAGCATCTACTGGCTCAAACTGAGTAACTGCCATATTCCTTTTCTCACCATTGATCACATATGTACTTCGATAAAATCCCTTCATATGATCATTCAGAGTACCTTGAAATTAAATGTCCAAAACTGTCTCATCATGTGGTAAGGTTTCATCGAACTCCAACACCAAGATCTCATCAGCTGCAGCGACACTGACATTGGATGGATTTATTAGGTAGAGATCTCCAAATCCTCAGCATTAAGAAAGATGCTTTGTATCTTGGATGACATTAAACGTGACGGCCAATAAATAAAAAAACCCGATACTTCTGAATGATTTGATACTTCCTCACCCATCATATTTAAGTTGCTGCCTTGGCTCCTTTTAGCAGACCGACTGCAATGCTAAGGCTACCGTGCATGAGAAACAGATTTGAGTTTTATAGAAGCTGTTTGTTGACATTATATCCACGAGGTGGAGAAATCAACTCCACTGATTCGATGCCATCGTGATTGAGGTGCTCGAATGTGGCAATTCATACCACTGCAAGGGAGAGTTCATACATGGCGCCTCTCGTTCATCGATATTCAACTCTGGGAACTGAGCCTTATGGTTACTGAGAATTGGTATTTGGATTTCATCGAGACTGCAGCTAACGCCATTGCTTGAATATTTCATACTATAATTAGCTCCCCAATCTTCGCCATGCTCCAAAAGTTTGGGCAAATAATTTCAATTTTGGGCATGTTGATCTGACCCTGCCTGGATTTATAGAGAACAATAATCGCTAAAAATTGCATGGAGAAAAGGCATGCCATCGCTCTTGCAAATATTCTGAAATAGAGCGAGTGTCAAAACAAAAACGTGATGCCATGGGATACCATACTGCCGCATGGAACACATTTGCGTTGAGGATTCTCGCTCGTCATTGAAATGAAGCAATGTCAATGTTGCAATACGCTGCCAATGTAAACCAAATGTGCTGCCCATAATTAAAGCGATGCCTCTGACGACAAACATATAGACTTTAGACATTCTTCTCTTCTCTCGAGGTTCACGGTGATATTCTGTTCACGCAAACTGAACCCATAATTACCAAATCCAAAACAGAAGCCCCAATTTTGTAGGACGGACGAATCCCAAACAGAAGCCCCAGTTTTGCGGAATAAACAGATGCGGAGAGGTGAAGAAATGAATACGAGGGCTAGCTGCTGGTAAAAAAATGTCCACGTTGATTCTAAGGATGAGGTAGGGACTGCGGCCCACCTACAGCAGCATACGCTGCTATCCACCGCACCCAAGACACATTTATGTAGGCTGAAACAGCCTTTGCTGCCTCGGCCTCCCCTCATAGTAATTCGGTCTTCAAGATAACCCTAAAACAAACCTAAAAAAAAGCACGTTGTCTTATCTTTCCTTGTTGCGGCTAGGGAAAATAATTTCACCTCTCCAACGAGTCTTTCTGAAGTGTGAGTGATTGCTCTCAGCACAAGTTGAACTTTGTCTTCACCAAACTCCGATACCATGTTAATTTCTAAACATGTTCGATGCCATTTCAGATTAGGGCATACTGAAGCAGATAGAACAGATAAATAGATCGATGGAAGACAAGCCAACTAAGAAGAAGAATGATGGCGTTACGACGATCAGCAGGATGCTTCAACCAGCAAAGTCTCCAATAGGTCATTCCAAGACAACCCAGACAAAGAATACTCCACAAAGACGCAGCACCAAGAACGCAGCTCCATCGCCATCAAAAGAGAAGAAAATCCGCCACACTTTGTGTGTATAATGAACTCCAAGTCTCTCCAATATATAGGCATCTTTGGGGGTGTGTGACACGTCCTTTAAGACATTTAAGTCTATATTATATTCCAGGCTGATCTAGCACATAAGTGGAATAAATTCAAAGTACATGTTCTGCTCATCTGATTGAGATGATCCTTAGATCAATCTTACACCTCTCTGAAAGGGGAATCCAATAAAAATATTGGGATTGTCATCTGAGCAACACAACTCGGAGTTTGGACCTAGTTGTCCAATTTTAACACTAATGCCTGCTTGTTTTGTTCTAACGACAATTGTGATTCCAACAGATAAGGCCTTATAGGCTTGCGACACACCAAGAAGAGCCTCTAAGATGCTGCAGTGAGGGGAAGGAGGGCAACTGAGAGGGTTAGAGGCCCTAAGGGGCCTACGGCTCAAGGGAAAACGCAGTGGTAGAGGGATAAGGCCCTATGAGGGCTAACAACAAGGGTAGAAGGCCCTTTGAGACCACGACAAGGGATGAGAGGGTGGAGACAAGGCCTAGAAGGCCTACGACTTAGAGGAGGATGAATAGGAGCAACAAAGGCTAGAAAAGGCCCTGCTAGTTTTTGTAGCATCAAATTTGTTCTAGCCACGAAACTTTGTGGAGAGGTTAGAATACATGAGATCTCTAGAACCCAGAAATCGTTTTTGGAAATTCCACCTAGAAGTGACTTAATTAGATTATTAACCAATTTTTTAATGTTTCCTAACTTTAAACTTTGGAAAACAGGTTAATTAATCATTATTAGTTAAGTCAAGGTGAGAATAATCTAGAAACTCACACGGATCGATCCAAAGATGATCCTAGCCATCGATTATGTTTTAATCTTCCCCATTGGTGCTCCAATAGAGGATTATAAGAGGAGATTGATGTGGTGATGGAGATATCACTTCAACACTCAATTTCTTGGCAGATCGATTTCTAGAGTAGTAGCAGTCAGTTGCCGAAGGGAGCCAGAGATCGAAGCAGTGAGTGAGGGGCAGAGACAGTGAAGTTGGAGGAAGTATTCCAGATTCAACGAGTGCATTTGTAGAGAGGCAGAAGAACCACATAGAAGTTGATGCAGTAGATTCTAAAGGCAGTTCAATTTGCAGATTCGGGAAGACATTTCAGTGTTTTGGTGGGAGAAGAATTTTGGAGAGTCCGGGAGAAGCGTTTTCAGAGTAAGAGGCAAGCAGAAGAGGCAGATCGATTTGAGATCTAGGCCGTACGGATTAATGCCTGCGCAGTGCCCACGCAGAGGGTGACACAGGGCAATTCGTAGAGGGTTTCAAAGGGCAGTCTTCAGAGTCGGATTTGCCTGTGGGGTGAGGAAATTCCTTACTAGATTTTTGCCAGTATTTTTCTCTGTAGGATTGCTAGATTTCGACATCCAGTTGTACTCAGAATATCTCACTGCTGCATAATAATAAAAAACCCTCAACTGCTGCACCGATTTTCCTGCATTGGGTTTTTTCGGGGACTTTTGTCCAAAAATAATTGTGTTATATTTGATCCGTGTCCTAGCATATCTCAGTTTCCAACGTTTTATTTTTCCACAAAATTTTATTAGTAAAGGTTGCAGTGTGTTTATTTCGATATTTTTTGTAGCAGATAAATTGTTAAATTAATTAACAATTAGGAGAAATAATACCAGTTGTTGCAATAGGATTCTAGTGTAGGAATTTTCACTTGGTATTAAAGCACAGTTGATTAGCTGGAGAGCTCATAAACGAAGGAAAGGAATTTCGCTGCTCAAAAAGGGCAGTAGGCTGAAATTCCCAAGGGCAGCGCAACCTTTTTTCCAGCAGGCCAAGTTGCTTGAGGAAGTTCGATTTTTCTGAGAGGGGCAGAGAGATTTGATCTTTCCAGATCGAGTGATTCCAGAGGTAGAGGGAGCAACTCAGTTATTTTGTTGAGGAGTTTTCTAGTTGGATGCAGAGGTTTTTTGCAGCAGTTCGCTAGAGCAGAACCTGCATCGGGTGGAAGAGAGAAGAGCACACATGTTGAGGGACAATTTTCCTTAGGGGACTTCTAGTCTCAAGAAGTTCGATTTTCCTTGCAGATCGACAGTAGTTGTGAACAGATCTTCTCACTCCGGAAGGGAGTCCGAGTAGCAATTGTGAAGAAGGAAAGAGGAAGTTTTTGGTAGTTCGTTGAGATGGCCACTACTGGGCTTTGTGATTAGGAGTCAGGACAGGTTGGATGAAGCTTCCAACTACGTCATTTGGAAGGGAAGGATGTCCTTCCTTCTAGATGAATTTGGCTTGAAAGCTTACATTGACAGTGTAGCGGCAGTTCCTCTAGATGTAGATCAGCTGAAAGAATATTAGAAGGAAATGGCGCGGGCGAAGCAGTTGATCTTGGATGGAGTCCGGGATCATATAGTTTCTCACATATGTCTGGCAAAGACACTGCCAAACAGATGTGGAATGCTCTCTCCACGTTGTACCAGTGTACTTCCGAGAAACGAAAGATGTACCTAGAGGAAAAGCTGAGACTTATACGGATGCAGAAAGGGGAAGGCATAGACCCCTACCTTACCAGGATTCAGGAGGTCCTGGACCAGCTGTCGAGTGTTGGGGTAGCGCCTCAACCCACGAAGCTTGTGAGGTTGGCACACAAAAGTGTCTTAGAGGATTGGCAAGTCTTTGTCCAATGTATATTGGGCAGAGACAAGCTACCAGAATAGGACAGGATGTGGGTTGACTTGCAGCAGGAGGAATTAAGGCGAGCTCTTCTAAAGAGCTCCATTAGTGGCAGTGACAACAGTGGATAAAAGGTGGTGAAGGAGGAGGAGGATGTGGCCCTCGCATCTAAGGGTCCCAGTCAGGGGTAGGGGGAGCAGAGGAAGAAGGACTTGTCAAAGTTCAAATGCTTCAGATGTGGTGAGCTCAGTCACTACAACACCCAGTGTCGCTTCAGGAAGAAGGACAAGGAGGAGAAGCAGGACCAAGAGGCAGCGTCTGCAGAGATCGATAGGCTTTCCTCCAGGCTAGAGGAAGATTTCGCTATGTTCGCTAACGTACCTCTAGGAGTGAGGTGGGATGACTTGGTGTTGTAGCCCCAGAGAGCTACAATTGGGCAAGATTCTTGAGGAGTCCACCTCTTGGATTAGTACTTGACTAAGGGGGCCCAAAGTAATCAGTAGCAGGATGGATCTGTGGCAGTAGATGCAGTCAGATACCAGAGCGACAGATGTAAAGATTGTTGAGATTTTGTGTATTTGGGGTAGCATCAGTTGTGCTCTAGCTCCCAAATTTTATGAAGGGACTAGAGTTCACTTGATCTACTAGACCCAGAAAAGGATTTGGGAAATTTCATCTGGTTTGGGAGATATTTAATTAATTAATTATTTTAATGTATTTCCTAAGTCTGAACTTAGGAAAATGAAATAATTAAAGTTAATTAAATTAAACATGTGATGAAATTGTCTTAAGTCACACGAATCAAGCTTTCTTTTAATCTTAGCCATTGATTCAAGATTTGATCATGGCCATTGGTTTCCCAACGAGAAAAGTATAAAGGAAAGGCTTGGGGTCATTTGTAAAGATACACAGAGGCATAGCATTGAAGCTAAGCTGAGATTCTAGGGCGGGTTTGCTAGGAATTCTCAGAAGTGTTTTAGCTGCAAAGAGGGGAATTTAGACCAAGGCGATGATCTGATCCTATGGTCTAGAATCAACAAGAGACAAAGATCAGCTCAAAGAGGCAGCGCAGAGAAGCAGGATAGCAACAACAGAGAGGGCAACAACTATGCTACGCAGGTGTTGCGCAATCCCTCCCAGGGCAGCGTGATTCAGTTGGAAATCCTCAGGGGTTACGCAGAGACCCTAAGGGGCAACGTAAGGATTGCGTCACCTAGTCTGGGGTAATGCAGCCCTTTCCAAGCTAGCACTGAGGGATGCAGGGGCTTCAGAGGCTTACGTAGGGGCTTCAGGGGTAGCGCTAGGGTTTCTAGGGCCTAATTTTGGCTGAGTTCTGTAAATCTCGTTTAAGGGTGTGGATCAGTCATTATTTTGGCTTCAGAACAGCTAGTGAGTTGTAGATCTATTTTATCTTTGTCGGGTTTCCAGATCCGGAACCCAGATTTTTTGTATTCAGAAAATTCTTAATAATAAAACCCTCCAGCAGCCAAAGATCCGTTTTCCCGCATTGGGTTTTTCCGGGGACTATTTGTCCAGAAAATCACTGTCACTTTGTCTATGTGTGCATGTACTTTTTCTAGATCTCGATTGATGAAAGTCTGTTATGTGTTTTGCTTCGATATTAATCTGAATTTTCAGCTTAATAACTTAATTAAGTAGGAGGAGCATTACCAAATCTAACAGTAAGATTTCTGCATAAGTGTAACATTCAGAGAGTTTCACATGGTATCAGAGCAATTGCAGATCTAGGAGGGTCACCAGTAGAGGACTAAAGGTTCTTGCTGCAGAAAGTAGCAGAAGGGCAGATCTGAAGGGACATCATAGTTTTCAGAGAGGTAAAGTTACGCAGAGGGCAGGGTGACATAGTCTAATGTTGTCTCCTAGCAGGGCCACACACTTATTGCGCACAGGCAGCATAGAGGCAACGTTAGGATTGTCTGAAGCCAACCAGTGTGACGCAGATTTGAATCTGTCAGATCCATAAGAGCTTGAAGCATAGTTGCAAAATTTCAGTAGATGCTGGTGGGGTTAAATTTCTGAAGTTTTTAGATTTTTAGCCTAAGCACTAGTGACAAAGAGCGGGAGGAGATCAACTTCTTAGAGAGTTTCTAGCCAAAGAAACTTGCAGATTGATCAGAGTATCAAAGAGAGCTGAATCATTGTTGATTTGACAGATTTCCAAGAAGGGAAATCAGTTGTCAGAGGGAGCAGAAGGTGCCTGTTTCGCCAAGGGCCTTAGATCCAGTTCTCTAGCAAAGAGAAAGGGAAGTTCCGACACATTTCTGAGCAGATGGCTCCTCATGGATTGTGTGATCATGACAGATTGGATGGCCTTTCCAACTTCTTAGGCTAGGATCCTGAATCCTGATAGTCCTAGAGGGATATCATCTAAGAAACCATGCAGAGCAAACTCTGGCCACACCGATCAATGCAGATCTCCTAAGAAAGGATAATGAAGCTGCTGGGCATGCCAAACGGCTGATCATGGGAATTAAGGACCATATTGTCCCACACATAGCTGAGAAGTAGACAACTAACGAGATGTGGAAGGCCTTAACTTCCCTATATGAGGGAAAGTCTGTCCAAAGGAAATGATGTTGGAGACTCAGATGAGGTCATTCATGATGACCAAGGGATAAGACATGGAACATTTCCTCTTCAGACTGCAGTCGATCAAAGATCAGTTGACTGCAACGGGTGCTAAGGTGGAAGACAATGTGATGGTCATGACTACTCTCAATGTAGTTACTGATGAGTGGGAAACCTTTGTCCAAAGTATCTTGGGCAGAGTGGACCTTGTAGATTGGGACAGATTGTGGGCAATTCTGCGTCAAGAAGAACTCCATAGAATCACCAAGAAGCAATACAACTCTGGATTGAGAAAAGTGAAGAAGGAAGATGAAGAAGATGCAGCCTTGGCATCAAAGAGGTAACAGGGAAAGAAGAAGAAGGATCTTTCAAAGATCAAGGGCTTCCAGTGTGGTGAATTAGGACATTTTTCCAGCAATTGTCCTCGGAAGAAAAGGGACAAGGAAGCTTCTTCTTCCAAGGCTATTGTGGCGGATGGTGGGTTAGAAGATGATGCAGCCATGAGCGCTTATGAAACACGAAAGTGGGGCGACATGGATCTGTAGAGGAGCTACAGAATGTAAGTCGAGATCCTTGAGCAGCTCATCTCTTAGATCACATGCGAGCTACGACAGCCTTAGGACAATAGCGGGACAAGTGGAAAAGTGGGTGCATAGATCACGGATGAAGCAGAGGCAGATCTGAAGGCTGGAAGAAGCAGCGCAGTGCAGATGCAACAACAACGTAGAGACAGCAGCAGCATAGGGGCTGATGTGACTTCAACAGCACAGAGCAGAGCTGCTTATGTAGAGCAAAGCTGCAACAACGTGGAGGCTTTAGGAGGACAGCGCAGCACAATAGCAACATGAGGGATTTCAGCACAAGGGGGTGATGTGACTTCAACAATGCAGAGGGAGTTTTCTTACGTAGTGCAGAACTGTTGCTGTGCATCATCCTTCAGATGCCAACACAGATCAACAACCTATGGAGCTTCAGTGATGAGGATGCAACCCATCTGACTTGTCTGTCAAAGTTTGGGCAGGAGATTCATTTTTTTCTCTCAATAATTGAAGTTGCAGTGCAACAGATCAGCAGTGGCAGTGTTGTGGGCAACAAATTGAGAGGGAGCTACAGTACATATGTTGCAGTGGTAGTGGCAGTGTCATGGGCAGCAGTACAAAATGGCAGCAACAGTGTCATGGGCAGCAGTACAAAATGGCAGCAACAGTGTAGAGTTGAGTGGCAGCGGGCCAAGCATCAACAACACAGAACCAATGCCCAAAATCTTCTAATGCGTAGTGTGATGTATTGCTAGAGCACACTCCTGATGCTAAGAGGGAGTGTTGAGATTTTGTGTATTTGGGGTAGCATCAGTTGTGCTCTAGCTCCCAAATTTTGTGAAGGGACTAGAGTACACTTGATCTACAAGACCTAGAAAGGGATTTGGGAAATTTCATCTGGTTTGGGAGATATTTAATTAATTAATTATTTTAATGTATTTCTTAAGTCTAAACTTAGGAAAATGAAATAATTAAAGTTAATTAAATTAAACATGTGATGAAATTGTCTTAAGTCACACGGATCAAGCTTTTTTTTAATCTTAGCCATTGATTCAAGATTTGATCATGGCCGTTGGTTTCCCAACGAGAAAAGTATAAGGGAAAGGCTTGGGGTCATTTGTAAAGATACACAGAGGCAGAGCACTGAAGCTAAGCTGAGATTCTAGGGCGGGTTTGCTAAAAATTCTCAGAAGTATTTCAACTGCAGAGAGGGGAATTTAGACCAAGGGGATGATCTGATCCCATAGTCTAGAATCAACAAGAGACAAAGATCAACTCAGAGAGGTAGCACAAAGAAGCAGGAGAGCAACAACAGAGAGGGCAACAACTGTGCTATGCAGGTGCTGTGCAGTCCCTCCCAGGGCAATGTGATTCAGCTAGAAACCCTCAGGGGTTACTCTGAGACCCTAAGGGGCAGCGTAAGGACTGCGTCACCAAGTCTGGGGTAACGCAACCCTTTCCAAGCTAGCACTGAGGGACGCAGGGGCTTCAAAGGCTGACGCAGGGGCTTCAGGGGTAGTTCTGGGGTTTCTAGGGCCTAATTTTGGCTGAGTTCTGTAAATCCCGTTTGAGGGTGTTGATCCGTGATTATTTTGGCTTCAGAACAGCCAGTGAGCTGTAGATCTATTTTATGTCTGTTGGGTTTTCTAGATCCGGAACCTAGAGTTGCTCTATTCAGAAACTTCTTAATAATAAAACCCTCAAGCAGCGAGAGACCGATTTTCCTGCATTGGGTTTTTCTGGGGACTATTTGTCCAGAAAATCACTGTGTCACTTTGTTTATGTGTGCATGTACTTTTTCTAGATCTGTATTGTTGAAAGTCTGTTATGTGTTTTGCTTTGATATTAATCTGAATTTTCAGCTTAATAACTTAATTAAGTAGGAAAAACTTAACTAGATCTAACAGTAAGATTTTTGCATAAGTGTAACATTCAGAATTTTTCACATGGTATCAGAGCAATTGCAGATCTAGGAGGGTCACTCGTAGAAGACTGAAGGTTCTTGCTGCAGAAAGCAACAGGAAAAGAAGCAGAAGGGCAAATCTGAAGGGACATCGCAGTTTTCAGAGAGGCAGAGTTACGCAGAGGGCAGGGTGACGCAGTCTAACTCTGTCTCCTAGCAGGCCCACACATTGACTGCGCAGAGGCAACATAGAGGCAGCGCTGGGATTGTCTGAAGCTAGCCAGTGTGACACAAATCTGAATCTGTCAGATCCAGAAGAGCCTGAAGCATAGCTGCAGAATTTCAGTAGATGCTGGTGGGGTTAAATTTCTGAAGTTTTCAAATTTTTAGCCTAAGCACTAGTGACCAAGAGTGGGAGGAGATCAACTTCTCAAAGAGTTTCTAGCCAAAGAAACTTGCAGATTGATTGGAGGATCAAAGAGACCTGAATCATTGTTTATTTGGCAGATTTGCAAGAAGGGAAATCAGTTGTCAGAGGGAGTAGAAGGTGCCTGTTTCGCTAAGGGCCTTAGATCCAGTTCTCTAGCAAAGAGGAAGGGAAGTTCTGACACATTTCTGAGTAGATGGTTCCTCATGGACTGCATGATCAGGACAAATTGGATGGCCTTTCCATCTTCTCAGGTTAGGATCCTAATAGTCCTAGAGGCATATCATCTAAGAGACCATGCAGAGCAAACTCTGGCCACACTGATCGATGTAGATCTCCTAAGAAAGCATAATGAAGCTGCTGGGCATGCCAAGCTGCTGAGCAGTGGGTGCATAGATCACAGATGAAGTAGAGGCAAATCTGAAGGCTGGAAGAAGTAGCGCATTGTAGATGCAGCAACAACGTAGAGGCAACAATAGCGTAGGAGTTGATGTGACTTCAACAGCGAAGAGAAAAGTTGCAGCATCGTGGAGGCTTCAGGGGGACAGCGCAACACAGTAGCAGCATGAGGGATTTCAACACAAGGAGCTGATGTGACTTAAGCAGTGCAGAGGGAGTCTACTTACGCAATGTAGACTTATTGTTGTGCATCATCCTTCAGATGCCAGCATAGATCAACAACCTATGGAGCTTCAGTGATGAGGATGCAGCCCATTTGAGTTGTTTGCCAGAGGTAGTCAAATTTGTAGATTCGGGAAGATGTTTCAGTGTTCGGGTGGCAGAAGAATTTTGCAGAGGCCGGGAGAAGCGTTTTTAGAGTCAGAGGCAAGTAGAAGAGGCAGATCGATATGAGATCCAGGCCGTACGGATTAGTGTTTGCGCAGTGCCCACGCATAGGGTGACACAGGGCAATTCGTAGAGGGTTTCAGAGGCTAGTCTTCAGAGCCAGATTTTCTTGTGGGGTGAGGAAATTCCTCACTAGATATTTTCTAGTGTTTTTCTCTGTAGGATTGCCAGATTTCGGCATTTAGTTGTACTCAAAATTTCTCACTGGTGCATAATAATAAAAACCCTCAGTTATTGCACCAATTTTCCTGCATTGGGTTTTTTCAGGGACTTTTGTCCAAAAATAATTGTGTTATATTTTATGTGTGTGTACTAGCATTTCTCAGCTTCCAGCGTTTTATTTTTCTGCACAATTTTATTTGTGAAGGTTGCAGTGTGTTTATTTCGATATTTGTCATAACAGAGAAATTGTTAAATTAATTAACAATTTGGAGAAATAATACCAGTCGCTGCAATAGGATTCCAGTGTAGGATTTTTCACAGGCCCAACAAGGGCTCACGTTATGGGAAAGAGGCCTCGACCAGGCTTGTGGCTTATTGAAGAGGGGTAAAAAGGCCACATCTAGGTTGGAAAGGGTAGTAGCTAGGCCTTAAAAGTGTAAAAGAATTTTGAGACCCCTGCAATCAGCGAAAATATCTAAATCGCCACAAAACGCCAAATTTTTTACCTTGTAGGGCCAACGTCTTCCTTTCTTAGCTGAACGTTGAGCTTGGATGGGGGTTAGAGGTTAGATCTAGCTTTCTATGCCTAGATTTGCCTCAAAACCCCAACAAATTCACTCAATAAGGCTAGACGTCACTCTTGGATGAGATAAACCCTTCAAACTTTGGCCTTAGGGCTAGATCCTTCACAAAAATTCGATTTCCTTGAGGGCTTGAAGATTCACCTGCAAAAATGGATAGAAAAACTTCCCTAAACGCCAGTATATACAAGATAATTCAAAAATTCCAAAACTCGAAGTGCTACAAAATAAAAAATTTAAATTCTAAAATACAACGGTTAGAATAATTTATAAATATCTACAATATTTGCAAAATAAAATTATTAGCCCTCATTAAATCTTTGTTGAGAGTTTTTTAAATAAATGTCATGGATGAATAATTTCGAAAAATATAACTGGCCAAAACCCTATTGTAAAATAATTCACCACAATGAAAGCCTGAAGTTCAAACAAGGTTAACCCTTCCCCACAATTTGTGAACTTTGATCCCAAGTGCTAGCATGCGTGTAAATCTCTATTCAATCTTAAAATAAACTATTAGATCATATAGTGAATTAAATCACCTAACATAACTCGTACCAATAGAATGTTCTTATCACCGACAAATGAATTAACAATTTGTAATATTCAACACATTATAAAGTATAAACACATAAACTAGCAAATACCACAGATCAATAGATAGAAGATCACCATGAACTGAAACTCCATAGTCTTTTTATTATGAGAAAAATAATTGCAGCAGAGCAGCAACTCAGTACATCGATAGAAAAATTACTCCACCCAAAGATGGGAAATAGAAGCTCAATAGCTTCTTTATATAGAGAAAACCCCTCCAAGTGGAAAATAACGGCTAGTTGGCTTGATCCTTGTCAATTAATTTCGACCGTCGAAGATAACTTGATCTTCTTTTAATCTCCACCATCAGATTTTTATTTTTGAGGAAAAATTCGAATTTCTCTTGAAAACCATTTTTTATTAATCCAAGAATTAATATTTTGGATTAATTTCCTCAAAAATTTGACTTGGATTTAACCACCAAGGTCCAAGGGCTCAAAATTTCTTAAAATATCCATTTTTCCCTTGGTGTAGGACTTCTAAAAATTGAATTCTTGTTGACTGACGAATTTTTGATTATTTTCCGCCTGGAGAGATATTAATTTCTCTATAATTAATTGACTCTAAATTAATTAATTTTTTGGCATAGGATTTTTATTTAAATTTTCGAGAAAAATTAATTAATTGACTCTAGAGGGGATTTATTTATTTTTCCACCCTCAAATATTTTAGCCATTGTTTCCGATTGTGAAGGATCATGCACTAAAATATTTTTACATCAAAATATTACAATTTACAATTAATTCAACCCTTAGAAGGGGAAATATTCATTTAGACCAGACCCTCAAGACATTACCCAATTCTGCGACACAATATGATCTAGTATGAAGCCAAGTGTGCTTCTAGTAAAATAACTTAACCATGGTGTTCTGATTATGACGGACTGTGCAATAAAATTATTCCTAAACACACTTTTACAATAGACTCGATACACACTAGGACTCACCTAAGACCTTGTTAACGAATTCCACCCTAACTTTGGGGCTGTAGCTGGAAGAAATCTCTACCGATTATGCATGTTTAGAAACACACATAATTCGGGGAGGTTAAAAAACTTCCTAGGATGAAATCCTTTGCCAAAATCATAGGTTTACATAATTAAATGGTCGTACTAGCATCATTTACAATAATTCTTGTAGAAATGGGTTCACAATGATGAAATCATGCCGATTGATGACTTTGATCTTCAAAATTTTTCTCCACTTCCTTGTACACTGCTTTCTTGGACTATTGACAAAGTGTGGTCAATAGGTCTACACCGTCTTATGGAGAAGAAAAACTAAGGGGAAACCACACTTTGTATTTCTTGTTTGCAAGTGGATCGCTTCAAGATAGGTGGTACTATTCTGCAAGGAAGCTTCAAACAGAAGGAAGTTCAAGTTCCATTTCTTAGTTAAATTGAAGGCAGGAGAATGCCACATAAAGGGGTCACTCCTAGCTGTATCAGAAAGGTAGAAGGCTTGTTAAGTCACAAGTGGGGGTGGCTTCTTTAGCAAACCAAACCCGCTTCCCTGACCAATTGCAATATCGACATAAGGAGGCAAATGTTTCACATCCTAGCAAATGAGGTATGCATTGCTTGGTAGAAGGTATAGTTAACAAAAACCACTCTATTTTAAAAAATCCTAAAACTTTTATTTTCCACATCATATTAGGAATTATAGCTTGTTTTTTTTTTACATTTTTTTTATGAGAATAGCAAGTTCTTACCTTAGGGAAATTGATAAATAATGATAGATTTAAATCGAGTTTAGATACAGTGATGTTTGGCTATCATTGGGCATATTTTACACTTTGTATCTAATGAATTGAATTTAGATCTAAACCATTTGTTGGCTGTACCATACAAAATCTGCATCAAAGATCAAAATTTCATACCCTCTACAAATAAGTAATATTTCAGAAATCTTATCTGGTAACTCTACATTACTTTTACTTGCTAGTTTTACTATTTTAGAGTCCAAACATTTAATTTCTAGCCATATCTAGGTATATTTCAGACTTGGTACTTTTTGGGCACTTAGTTTAGAGGGATTTGATCCCAAATCCATAGAAAATGCAACTTCTACTTTGTTGGAAATTGTCATTTTCTGCTGTTATAGGTTGGGATGAGTCATACAGACGTATATTTCAGTGTTCCACGAGAACGCATCCCCCAGGGTCGGGTGCATACACCCCTCGCACCCCACGCCCCTGGGACTGGAGGACGTCTTGGGGTGCATATCCCCATCTACCCCTTTCGGGGAGTCATGGGGAGACACAAGGGGGTGCGTTTCCCCAGTGTGGGGGATGCGACTCCCCAAAAGGGGTGCTTCTGGGCGACCCCCCTTGAATTTTTCTAATAACAATTAATATATATATTTTTTGAAAATTTAGGTATTAAAAAACTTAAAAATAAATAAGGAATAAAACAAAGCTTAAAATAAAAAAAAAATAAAACAAAACTAAAAATTACAAAGTTAAAACTTGCCCCTATTCATTTCCCAAATTCGCTTGACCATCGTCGAGCTCTGTTGAGTGCTCTCTTGCTACCGTCGAGTTGTGCTGTCTTTCCCATTATTGAGTTTTTCTCTCCTGTCGCCATCGAGCTCTGCTCTCTTGCCTGCTGTTGAGCTCTTCTAGAATGATGAATGATGAATTTAATTTTTAAATCAATGTAGATTATAGAATGATGAATGATGAATGATATGGATCAATCAAGGTTACTTGGGAGCGGGAGTGGGAGAGGGAGCGACGGTTTCAAAATCTCTCTGTTCGGGAGCGAATCAGGAGAGAATTTTTATATAATATATATTTTGGTGCATATATGTCAACAAAGCATGTAGAATGATGAATTAGATATAAAAAGCATAAAAACCTAGATTGAACCATATAACATCAATCATCTAGAAGTTATAATCTTCATCAACCACGTCCACAAGTTAGTAACATTCAAAATATCGAGTCTCATGATTCATCAATCTTAAAGTTTCAAGCTTTCAAAATTCAATACATAACATTTATCATCATTGATCACCAAAATTATATAAAAATTCTAACATGAAATGAAATGCTATAAAATGAAACAACTTCCAACTTTCATGAAGCATCATATTCATAATTCATTGCCAATTAGTTATAATTGCCAACTTCAAACTTGAAACTTCAATTGTCATATATTGTTTACAAAAAATATCATAATAAATATGAAAGAGTCAACAATTATAAAAACTACTAGAAACTAGAAAATATAAGTAAATCTGTTATCTATTGCTAATGCTTGGGCCTCTTGCCACCACGAGAAATGTCTAATTTTTTATTCTTATTGGAAAATCAAGATCTTTGTCATTAATATCACCCTCTAAGCATTAATATGCGAAGGTATCTTTGTCATCACCTTTGGACTTGTATAGGGATCTTTGTTATTAATATCACCCTCTAAGCATTAACATAAGATAGAAAAAACATAGCATGTCAAGTCAAGATTTTGTTTGAGTGATGGGTACATTTTTAGTAGGGTCATGATAGAGGAGTTTGACAACCAATGTCACTAACATTAAGGTACATAGAGGAATTGTTGCTCTTGATTAAATACGAGTTCCATACCCTAATACATGACAAAATCCAGTGGAAGCATTGCAATCCTGTTAAATTTAGATAACCATGGTATGTTTTATGCTTAATGTAGTTTTACTTCAATCTTCCTTATAGGCCCAATTCAATTTAGCAATCACATAAACATGAAAGTAAAATGCCGATAAAACATAATAATAGATCAATAGAAGATAAGCCAAATAATATATTAGAATTTGTTTTTCTTCTTGTCCAACAAATATAGAGAGAAATGTTTGTTACAGTAGTCAACAGGATGCCCTAACGAGCAAAGGTTTTAGTTCGCCAAACCAACTTCTCCAACACACCCCTCAAAGACAGCTCCAAAAAGTCAACGCAAGTCAATAGAAAATGGTCAACGCAGAAGTCAACGTTGTGGTTAACGGTCAACAGTCAAATTCAATGTCCAACCTCGATTTTTGTGCCCTCCAATGCAGCTTCAATAAATTGGAATTTCTGTGTTGAAATCGAGGTCAAAGCTCAAGGGTTTACCCAAAGTCAACGCTGTCCAGAAAGCCCTAAATCAGTCTGCAATTTCTCCAGCTTCAGATTCACACGTGTGAGGAATGGAAGCCTCTCCTAGGCTATACGAACCAATCAGATCACAAGAAGAATGTATGATGAGATGATGATGAAATGAGCATCATCTCTCTCCTATTTATATCCATCAATGAGGGTGTGTGACACATCTGTTGGGGCTTGTGAGCCTACATTACAAATCTGGCCGACCTTGTCAATTTGCATGTGTGGAAAATAAAATAAAAATATAAGTTCTGCTCATCCAAACAAGATGATCTTTAGATCAATCTTGCACGTCTCCGAAAGAGGAATCCAACAAAAATATAATCATCATCATATGAGCAGTGCAACATGGAGTTTGGACCTAGTTGCCCAAAATTAACACTCCCTCTTAACTAGGGAGAACTCCATCTGTCCACTTGTGCCATCCTGTCATCAGTACCATCTTGTACTATCATCATCATCATCCTACAATCTTGTGTCATCCTGCTGTAACATGCTTTGCTGGCTCTGGGGGAAAACAAATGAGAGTGAGTCACAAAGACGTCACACTTCGCTGACCCAAATTCAGTTTAGAGGTTAAAACCTCAATTAGACTCAAGAGAGTCACATACTAACCCGAAGCTAGTTTATTGACCTAAAGTCAGTTTAGAGGTAAGAACCTCATCAGACTTGATCCTAGATCAATGTGTTGGACACATCCCCATCCTAGACATGGAGACTACGGCAATCTCTGATGCGTCCATCGGTCTTGCTATTGGTGTCTATCCACATTTACCACCTCATTGGCCAAATGAGAGGTACTTCACATGAGTCTGAAACTCCATGGGTAGGATGCATGCGGGGCATATATCAAAGAGAGGGTGAACCAGTTCAATATCATAACGTTGGGGAAGAAGCACACCAACAAGGTTCGACGAACCTAGCCCTGTGGTTGTTTATAGCTCGAAGAAGCTATCCCCAAGCCCCCTGGAGCTCCTAGAGTTCATTGTCCAATTCAAGCATGACCCTCACAATAGGGTCTGTCCACGTTTCCAAGCATCTCATGAAAGGTTAAGAATTTGACCTTCCCCAGGGGCTTCATGAGAATATCCGCGACTTGCTCATCAGTCCCTATGTGATCGAGCCTTAGGGCGCCTCGTTGTACCATATCCTGGATAAAGTGGTACCTAATATCAATATGCTTGGATCGATCGCAGAACACAGGATTCTTAGAAAGACGAATCCCACTATGGTTATCACAAAGGATAACGGTGGTATCTAGCACATGTCCAAACAGCTCACTGAAGAGCTTTCTCAAATAAACAACTTCACAACGGGCCATACTCGCTGTAATGTATTCAGCCTTAGCGGTGCTTAAAGCAATTGATTTCTGCTTCCTGCTCATCCAAGATATCGAAGCAGAACCCAAGGTGAAGTGACATCCAAATGTGCTCTTACAATCCACCACACTGCCTGGCCAATCAACATCCGTATATCCATGGAGTCTCAAACTCCCGACAGTGTATCTCAGCCCATGGTTGATTGTGCTCTGAAGATATCTCAATAGATTCTTGGCACCAATCCAGTGAATGTGATGAGGCTCAACCATATGTTGACTCAAAGTGTTCATTGCAAAACATACGTTTAGATGGGAGTTCACTAAGAACATCAGGGCCCCTACGAGTTCTTGATACTCGGTGGGATTTCCCAACTCGGGCCCAACAACGCTTCCACACAACTTCTTAAAGTTGAGTTCCATCGGTGTCGACACGGACTTACAATCCACCATTCCAAATCTTTTCAGCAGCTTCACAACATATTTTCCTTGAGAAAGGAAAATATCATTTGGTTTTTTCCAGACCTCCAAGCCTAGGAAATAGTACATCAGTCCTAGGTCCTTCATGTCGAACTCAGAAACTAGCTCCCTCTTACAATGATGAATGAGAGGGTCAGCACCTGTCAGGAAGAGATCATCCACATAGAAAACCTGAATGAGAGGCATTTCTTTATCAACCTTAAAATAAAGGTTTGGATCAACATCACTTCGAGTGAAGCCCAACTTCATCAAGTAGTTATCGATCCTCTCATACCAAGCCCTGGGGGCTTGCTTCAACCCATATAGGGCTTTCTTCAACCTGCATACATATGTGTCTCTATCTTGGACTTCGAACCCCAGAGGTTGCTCCACATAAACCTCTTCCTTGATTGAACCATGTAGAAAGGCAGTCTTCACATTGATTTGATGGAGACTCCATCCTTGCGTTGCAACAAGTGGTATAGTGGGCATTAGGTGCAAATATATCATCATAATCTATGCCTTACTTTTGAGAGAAGCCCCGGGCAACAAATCTTGCCTTTATTTTTCAGCATTTCCATCGGCTCCATGCTTGATCTTGTAGAGCCATTTCGAGGTGACAATAGATTTGTCCTCCGGTCTCGGGACCACTTAGTAGACAACATTCTTCATAATAGATTCATATTCTTTGTGCGTAACATCCTTCCAAAATTGATGCTTTACGACTTATTCAAATGAACTAGACTCAGATTGTACAATAGAATTCATGGCCGCTAGGTACCCTTGGTACCTATTTGGCTTCTTACTTTCACGAAATGTCCCCCCTTGGAGAAATATGTCTCTCGGCATCTTCGAGAGTGTCCCTAAGCCATGAGGGTCTCCTTGTATTAGAAGGAGGTGGATCAATAGGATCCATCGGTCCTTCAACATCGGACATTGGTTCATCTTTCGGCTCTTTCTGCTTCCCTGCTTCTTCTTCTTCTTTGTTGTCTTCCTTTGAGCTAGGAAGATTCCTTACTTTCTTGAGGGAAAAATCTTTATTGAAGGTGACATTGCGGCATATCTCCACTTCTCTTTGACTGGGCACATAGATTCTATATGCCTTCGAGGTTTCACTGTAGCCCACAAACATTCCCTTCTTTCTAGAAGCATCCAATTTGCTTCTCTTTTCTTTCAGTACATGAAAATAAATAGGACTTCCAAAAACTCTAAGATGGGAGACATCAGGCTTCTTACCAGAGGAAACTTCTTCGGGAGTTTTGGAGTCCAATGCAGAATGCAGGCATCTATTTTGAACATACACAACAGTGTTCGCAGTTTGTCCCCATAGAAACTTCAAAAGACCTTGGTCATATAGCATGACACAAACAACTTCCACTATGGTTCTGTTCTTCCTTTCAGCCACACCATTTTGCTCGGGAGTAAACACAGTGGTGGTCTCCCTCTTAATGCCATCTTTCCTGCAAAAGTCATTGAATTCATTTGACTCATACTCGGTCCTTCTTCTCCAAGAAATATATCCAAGACTTGTGGGAGAAGTCGTCTATAAAAGTCATGTAATATTAACATCCTCCCAAGGATGTTATGGGTAGCATACCAGATAGATCAGAATGTATCAATTGCAAAATATCAGATGTCTTCGTGACACTCGAGGAGATCAATGGTCCCCTTATATACTTTCCTTCGGCATAACCCTGACATACACCTTCATGATCATCTTTGAATTCAGGCATCCCTGTCACCACGTTCCTTGCTTCGGGAAGGGCTTTGTAATGAAGGTGTGAAAACCTCCGGTGCCATAGCTCGGTTTGAAGAGTTGTGTCACATGACATGTCCACCAACAAACTTCCTCCAACCTGATAGAGTGTATCAACTCTAAAACCAATAGTAATAGCTTCTTTGAAGTTCATCTTCCAAATGCGTACCTTTCCATCGATGAATGCCAATGTGAATCCTTTGTCTTCCATTATCGAAATGGACACAAGATTCTTTTTCAAATCAAGTACGTACAACACATCTTGTAAGCAAAGGACTTGACCTTGAGATAGATGAAGGGTCACAATCCCTATCCCTTTCACAGGATAGGTGGTATTGTCTCCAAGGAATCTCCAAATTAGTATCATTTTCAATCAAATCAGAGAGGGATTCTTTATATCTAGTGAGGTGCCTTGAAGCACCATTTGTTGAGATTTTGTATAGTTGGTATAGCATTAGGTGTGCTCTAGCCCTGGAATTTTGTGGAGGGCCTAGGACACACTTGATCTCCAAAACCCAAAAAGTGTTTTGAGAAATTTTCGTTGGTGTTCAAGTTATTCAAATAATTAATTATTTTAATGGATTTCCTGAATCTAAACTTAGGAAAATAAAATAATTAAAGTGAATTAATTAACACATGTGATGAAATTGTCTTATGTCACATGGATCAAGCAGTCTTTTAATCTCAGTCGTTGATGGATGTTTTAATCTCAGTTGTTGATGAGATGAATGAAAAAGTATAAGAGAAAGGCTCAATGGTCAGTTGGGAGAGACACACAGTTGTAAAGCTGAGGAATAGATCTGGAATTCTAGGGTGGGTTTGCTAAGAATTTCCAGAGGAATTTCCTGCAGCGAGGGGTAGTATTGGCTAAGGGGATGATCTGATCCCAAGAGCCAAGAGACAGTAAGAGGCAGAGGAGCAACAACAAGGACAACGCAAAGAAGCAGAGCAGCAGCTACGCAGCCGATACATAGGTGCTACGCAGGACAATGCAGAGGCTCCAGGGGGCTGCAGAAGTTACACAGAGGGTCTCCAGGGCCAATGTAAGGCCTGCGTCACCCTTCAAGGGGTTACGCAGTCGCTCTCTGGGCAACGCAGTGGCATTCTGAGGCTAGCAGGGTTGACGCCGGGGCTTCAAGGGCAGCGCTGAGGGTTTCTAGGGCCAGATTTGGGCTGAGTTTTGTAAATCCTGTTTGAGGGTGTGGATCAGTCAGAGATTTGGCAGTGGAACTTCAGGTTAGCTGTAGATTTGATTTATTTTATTCTCTGTCGGGTTTTCCAGATCTAAAACCCAGATTTACTGTACACATAATCTACTTAATAATAAACCCTCATATCTGCTGCACCGGTTTTCCCGCTTTGGGTTTTTTCGGGGGCTTATGTCCAAAAATCCATGTGTCACTTTGTTGTATGGGCATACTATTCAATAACTGATTTGCATGTGTAGGCTGTAGTTGTGTTTATTTCGGTATTTTTTGAATCTAATTTCTAAAAATAACTTGTATTAATCTAAATCAAGTAGGAGAAATAAACCAAGATAATGCAGTAGATTTTTCACACCATTATCAATCAACCAAACATCCAGGGTGTCGAGAGGAGATGCAGCAGAGAGGGAAGATACAAGAATATATTCGTTTTCTTATTATCAACAACATTGGATTCATCATACTTGGAATTCCTTGACCTCTTGAAAGGTTGGCCATTTCCACTTCGATCAGAGGGAGCCTTCCTCTCTCCTTTGAACCTGTTGTTCCTTTGATTTCCATTCCGCGTGAAGTTGTTGTTGTCATCATCTCTAGGAGAGTCCCTTCTACTGGGGCACTCTCTTGCATAGTGACCAAACTTGTTACAAGTGTAACATCTTCCTTTTCTTCCTTTGGGCCCCGCTCTTCCATGGTTTTGATTTCTCGGACCACCATGGTTCATCTTCTTTGCGTGAGCAGTAAAGGCAGTAGGGTCACCTCCATTCCCATTCAAGGGATGGTCTCTCTCCATCATCTTTGTCTCCTCTTGAGTTCATCTCGTCAATAATTCATCAAAATCAGGAATCACATTAGTATTAAGAATAGTAGTGTTTTTGAATACATACCATTCTTGGGGGAGTCCTCCAAGATCAATGAGGACAAGCTCTCAATCAACTACCTCTTCTCCAATGGCTAGGAGATCATTCCTGATTTCTGTGAGCCTCATAAAATATGATTGAATGGATTCATCTTTGTCCTTCTTGATATTCTTCAACTTATTGTTGAAGAAAAGAATTTGATTAGCATTGCTAGCCCTAAACATGCTAACCAACTTATCATAGATCTCTTTAGATGTGCCTAGCTCGAAGATATAAGCAACCAAGTGCTTATGTATAGAATCTCTGATAATCTTCGTTGCCTTGACCTTCTATATTTTTTCTTTGTGGCAGCCAGTGCATTTGATGGAGGCTCATGAATCTTCCCCTGCACATAATCTTTGACATCTTGATCTTCCAATACCAAATCCAAAGACATCTTCTAGACATGATAATCAGACTTATCAGTCAACTTATCATCAGTCTTGAAACCCTTGTAGGTTGAGGAGGCCATTGATCCTAGATAAGACTTCTTCTTCGGTGATTGATTTTCACACTAGCTCGGCTTTGTCTTCACCTTAGCTCTAATACCATGTTAAATCTAGATAACCATGGTATGTTCTATGATAAATGCAATTTTGCTTCAATCTTTTTTATAGGCTCAATTCAATTTAGCAATCCCATAAGCATGAAAGTAAAATGCTGATAGAAGTTAGAACATAATAGATCAACAAAAGACAAGCCGAGTAATATATCAGAATTTGTAATTCTTCTTGCCCAACAAATACAGAGAGAAATGTTTGTTACAACAGTCAACAGGATGCCCTAGCCAGCAAAGGCTTTAGTTGGCCAAACCAACTTCTCCAACACACCCCTCAAAGACATCTCCAAAAAGTCAACACAAGTCAACATAAAATAATCAACGCAGAAGTCAACAATGTGGTCAAAGCTATGGTCAACGGTTAGCAGTCAAAGTCAACGTCCAACCTCGATTTCTGTGCCCTCCAATGCGGCCTCAAGAAATCAGAATTTCTATGCTGAAATTGAGGTCAAAGCTCAAGGGTTGACCCTGTTATCGCTTGCCGCCTACACCTACCTATAGTTAGTGGGAAGAGCCTTTAACTCCACAAGGTGTGGTTGGTGGCAAGGAACTCAGAGAAGGGGCTATCACACTAATCCAGACTTTCTCTGTTTAAGCTATTTCCTAGGTTAGCTATTGGGTGCCGGGGGGGGGGGGGGTCCCTAAATGGAAAACTAAGTTAAAAGATGTGAGTTTCTAGGAGAGTTGTTAGAGTTAAATATATTACTTCTTAAGATTTATAAGCAAAAAGTGATATAAGGAATAACCATCAATACATAATTTAAATAAGCATAAAGCATATGAAAACCAGCGCCTTCAAAGTATTGCTCTTTGAAATGAAAATGTATTTTCTTAAATGAAGTAAAATGTTTTCAAATGGAAAAAAAAAATAATCTTAAAATGTGAAACAGTAAAATTTTAGCACAAGATATTGTAAATGCTTTCAAGATAAATAGATTTATGAATCAAAGCATGAGAAACTATCTTGCTCAAAAGGAAACAATTAGTGTTCTACTTTGGAGAATGTAAATGAGATGATAGAAAAACTCAAATGTTAGACCAAGATAACAACATGCAATTAAATTTGCAACACCAAATAAGGGTATTTGCCAATGAAACAAGATATATCAATCATCCATAAGCATAATGACTATTAAAATGACAACATGCAATGAAGTTGCAAAAGTAAGCAAATTTCCAAGTACCATAGAATTAAATTTGTTGCAAAATTTAAGGAATTAAAATCCTTACATCCAAAGTGCTTCTTGAGATAATATTAGCATGTGAAACTTTAAATCATCAAGATAGCAAAAAAATTGAGAAATTTGCAAGTAAATGTGATGAGATAGCGCTCTTGGTTTATTTTATTAATTAGTTCTAAAGCAAAGTTACAATTGAACTCTAATCCTCAGACCTCACCCTCGCCCAAATATTTGAATCTCAAAGTGAAGAGTCCATAGAGGTAGAGGGTCCCTAAAATGTCTATTCAACCAATTTAAGTTGGAGGTAAATTTTAGTGATGCTTGGGACATGTAAGATCTAAAAGTAAATTAACATAAAAATGAAAATTCAACTTCAACTTGAAATATATTTGTTTGTCATGAAATAAAATGTAGTTTTACTTGATGCATCAAACTTAAGATTGTAGAGTGTGCTCAATGGTGAAGCATAAGCAAATTTGAAGTATGATTTCAAGCTAAATAAGCTCAAGTAAAGATGCTTGCATATTAAAAAAAAAAAAATTTGAATTTGCTATGAAAGTAAATGCTCTTAAAACTTATAGCAAATTAAAAGTGAATAGCTAGTGAAATGAATGAAATGCATGGTTGTGTTAATTGACCAATTAAATGATATGCATGCAATTTAAAGAGATCAACAAATCACGCCACAAGTCCTCTCAAAAAATAGAGAGATTGGGATGCCAATGGGTAAAACCCACACTCCCAAAATCACAAATTTTATTGGTTGTTAGAGGTAAGAGACTATGAAGCCTCCTACAAGCTCAAGGAAAACCTTTACAAATGAAACTTGAGGTTTTAGACTTATCCTTGATGAGAAATTTCTGCAATATAAAGACCCAATAGAAATCAGATTTTTACAAGTGAAAAAGAGAGGCTAAGCCTCTTCAATGCTCACGGCCAAGAGAGAGAGAAGAAGCCAGAAAAGAAACTCGACCTTCCTCAAGGAAGCTCCTTAACTACCCACGACCAAAGGAAAAAGAGAGAGTCCTCCTCGTTTGACATTAGAGCTCAAAGGTCCTACAACATTTTGTGAGTAGTTTCTTGAAGGTGAAATCCCACAAGGTGCTACAAGAAAACAAGTTAGAAAAGGAAGACTACAAAAAACCAACCAAGTGTTGGACAAAGAAAATCACAAAATATTGCACAATCATTTACAAAGGGCTAAAGCCAAAGAGAATGAGTAAACTCTCCTCTTTGTCTAACCATGCTTAAGCTCTTTAAATAGCAAAATATGATCCAATGAAGAACAATGAAAGGTAAAATATTTTTAAATGATTGCATGCATACAAACTATGTCCAAACGAATCCCAGCAAGACACTTTTTCGTAAGATAAACTATGAAAATTCAAATAACAAATGAGAGTTCCTTTGAAGGTGCTTCAAGAGTGGGTTGGTCTCCCAAAGACTTCCTTCACGCTTGATCCAAACAAAATTCTTCTACAATATTCAAGTCACACATTAGTCCATGTAGATTTAAAAAAGCAAACAATGAATTGAAACTTCTAGAAATTTATTTGAAAATAAACTAGAACTTTCAATTTCTAGAGCCTACTTTCAAATCAAATGCTAATACAAGATAGCTGTGCACTAGCAAATTCGCAAGAATACATGGAAAATGAAATAACTCAAAGCATAGAAAATATTATACCAATAGCTCCAAATGCACCATGCTCGAAAGGAAGAACACCCATGAATGGACCTCCAAAGTCTTTTTATTGATATTCTTGAAACGTGTACAAAGTAGCAGCGCTTCTGCAAGCACAATAGCTCGTATCCAATGATACAATATGAGAGCCCATGGCTCCATTATATAGAAAGTTGAGAGAAAATCCCAATGAAGAACCATATGGCAAGTGGTGAGAGGGAGGAGATCTCAAGGCAAATTCGAATTTGATATGTGGAGCTCCATTGCCAAGTGTAAAAATCGAATTTTGGCACGTGGATATCATTTTCTTCTTCCTTTATGTGCCAAATTCGAATTTTATGATGGAATGACAAGTGTATATGGGCGGTAACCCATGTGGGGACAATTTTCCACAAAAATATCCACAAAATATTCTCTCAAATCCTCCCAAATATGCACTAACTTCACAAATTCAAATTTCCAAGTAAGCAATTCTCATTTAATGTCGGAAATTCAATTTTATTTGAACACATGTATTTTCCTTGACTTTAGGAGTCTACATCACCTTGGGACTTCACTTTAATTCCTCCATAATTTTCCACCTCATTTCCACCTCATTTAGCGTGTGTGGATATTTATTTTTCTCCATTTATTTAATTTCTGGCTTAATTAATTGCCAGATTTCCCACTAAACTTAGAAAAAGTGGGTTTTGAGGGTTCAAAAAACATTTTAACCCTTCAAAGTGTGTCATAGTAGAAAGTTGAGGTGAGAGGTGTAATTTTGATTACTCATACCCCATACAACTTCTCTAGGCAACACTTATTACAATTCAATTACAATTTTTATTGCAATTTTCGACTTGTGGGAAATCTAAAAAATTAAAAAATCACTACCTAGACCTAACCAAATTCCACAAATTTTTTTGTGTGACCTAGTATGGTAATATACATTAACTCTAGACACTAGGAATCACCCCAAGGCCTCACCATCAAACCGTACTTCGGCTTTGGGGTAAAATTGGAGGAAAAAACTCAATTAATTATCAACTCCTGGTAGGGAGATGATAATTAACGAAGTAAAAAAAACCTCCCAAAGTAATACTCACTTGTTGGCAAGGTCCCAGGCTACTTAGGCCTGTTACAAACTCAATATTGACTCAAAACTCATCATTACTAGCATCACTTATTATAATTCCCCGTAGGGCGTGGAATCTAGGTACAAGAGAAAGATGATGAGAAGTAGAAGGAGAGATTAAAAACTTTCTTGAATTGATGATATCTGATGATATCTGATGGTACATGTGTCTTCTGGTTCATCTTTGGGCATGGAGTCTTCTCATTATCATCAGTTGCCACTCCAGTGGTCAACATTTGGCTCCATATGGGGATGCATGCTAGATATGAAGTAATAGTGTGCAAGAACCTGGAATCTGCATCCACCGACCAAAGATATATATTAGTAGTAGCCATTCAAAATAACATCAAATAAATCAAGTACAGAAATGGAAATTTATTTTAGGAAACATAAATAACAATTTATTCATGAAATAAAACTACTTAAACAAAATTTACAAGGGATAGGGTTAGGAATATGATACACAAGATGCCCCATGGCATCAAATGTCTTCAGTAAAATCCATCTTGAGAACCTGCCTACTCATAGGCAAATCCATAGGCTCTTTCTCTGATGTGCCTTGTCCAATTCTGACTATCTTGGGACTATGACTTGCCCCATTGTTAACATGTTTGTGGCCATTAGATATACCAAACCTATTCTTTTTCCTTTTTTGACTTTTGACGCGTTGAGGCTTAATCTTGCTCAAAACTAGTGGTTCATTTTTTTATATCTTTTTTTCTTTTTTCGTTTCTTTCTTTTATTCCTGGTTAGTTGCGATGGTGATGACGATGCAATTATTGTCAATCCTACAGCTCTGTCTTGAAAATGCTCTGATGGAAGATTTGAAGTACCCCTGCTTTTTGAGCTATGCCTAATCTCTTCGTTTTGAATTTGTTCTGTTAAGGGGGGAATAAAATTTGTCAACACAACATCACTTCCTGTTTGGCATGATCTATAGATAATCTCATTGTTTGGTTTCCTTGGATCCTCAACATGATATCTTTTCTCTAACTCCCGATCAAGTCTGACAAAATTATTATCTGGCATGGGGATGGTGGCATATGACAAGTCCATTTGAAGGCTACCACCTAAATCTGATACCCATTTTCTTGATAGGAGCATTCCCCATGAATCAGGAACATCTATCACAACAATATCCATAGTCATTATTTTGTTTGGGTATGTAGCTAGGAAAACCTGTAAATCTTTAATTATCCCACACACTTCAATTCTTTTAGAATCCATTGAACATATGTTGTGATAGGGCCTAGATACCCTTAAATTCAATTGCTCCATGACTTTCTTGGTCATGACATTTGAGAAGCCCCTGAATCAAGCATGCAGTTGTGTAAAAGACAATCATTCACTATCAAAGAAACATAAAATGGTAGATGATCTTCGTTCCCCACATAACAGTTCATACTTTTCAATATAATTTTTTCATCTTCTGGTTCATTATTTGGCTTTTGTTCCCTTTGAGTAACTTCAATTGCACTTAGAAACTCAGCCCTTTGAGATGGTGTCTTTAAAAGCTCTGTCACTGGGATGGAAACCTTTGCATTATTCACCCAATTGCCCAAGTCAAAATTTAATTTTGAAGTAGGAGGAGAAAAAATTATGTGATTATTTCAGTCTTGAATATCCCTTCTCTGATAAGTCATCCCTTTTTGTTTTGCCATAGCAAGAATTTGTCTAGATGTAGGCTTTTCCCCAAAAATCTTAGTGACTTTGTCAAACTTTGCAATCATATTGTCAACCCCAAGATTATTAGGACTATGGTCAATCTCTTGATTTCTTTCAATGGTGTATATTTGATCTTCCATGGAGAACATATTGATTTGACCACTTCTTCCTACATGTTCATCTCCCAACATGCTACCTTCCATAATTCTCTTTACATATGGGCATGTGGCTTCTTCATGGAACTCATTACATGGTCTACAAAAAGGGGGAATTTGATCTACCATGTTGGTGGATTCCAATGGATTTGAAGGCCTATAATCTTGTTGAGGGCCTTTATTCTTTTGCCATCCATTATTTGGCCTAGGTTGGAATCTTTGCAATTGTGATCTTTCCATGGCCACCAACCTACTTTGCATGGCTTGCATTTCTTTAGTGTGGTTTGCTTCCATGCTTTCGATGAGTTGAGTTAATTCCTTAATAGGATCATGGGTAGCCTCTTCCTTGGCCTTGCCTTTGGAATCATTCGATTTCGATGGCCCTCTAGTGAAACCAGGAATCTCAGATTTTCCTGATTGCTTTCTGACCCTCTCCATTTTCAAGGCTTCAGTTTGAGCTACACCCAAAGTCGCAAGCTCCTTTCTTCTCAACTCATAAGTAGTGTCAACACCAAAAGAATATAGATAGGAACATAAGAGAAATTCATCAGGAGGTTTAACAGTAGTAGGCATGATTTTAACCAATTCATTGAATCTCTTGTTAAACTCCTCCATGGTTTCATTCTCATTCTTCTTCATGGTTCTAATGGCACTGATCAGATGACTATTCTCTCTTCTCTCTCAATAATTTACCATTAAAGCATTAACAATTGCTTCTAAAGAATCATACGGTTAGCAGTGTGCTCAGTGAACCAATCAAGAGCATCCTCTTCTAAAGAGAGAACAAAAAGCCTCATCTTTACATCCTCATAGTTAGCAACATTACACCACTTAAAGATGCAAACATTAAAGTTCTTCACATGTGATGCAGCGCTAATGGCATTGTTACCTTGAAAAGAAGGCAACCTTTCAATAGCCTTGTCAGGGATATTGTGAGGATAACCATTAATGTTAGTAAATTTACAAGGAGCAAAAAGATCATTCATGATGTTCGGCTCATTTTGTTCTTGAAACAACAAATGAATGTCAGAAATAGCCTCTTGCCCAAGACTAGCAAAAGCTCTACTATGAGAAAGTCTATTTACCCTCTCTCAAAAGACCCTTTCAAGATCAGGAGAGGGGCTAACTAGACCACTTGAATTTCTCCTAGTAGAGACTCTTGCAAAATTAGGATTGAGTGGAGTTTCCACTTGAGCAAGAATCTAAATCTAAAATTAAAATATGCCAAAACTTAAAGTTAGTCGTTTTCCCATGCACAAGAAGACTTGTCCCCGGCAACGACGCGAAAAATGTTATCACCTACTGCCTACACCTACCTACAGTTAGTGGGAGAAGCCTTTAACCCCACAAGGTGTGGTTGGTGGCAAGGAACTCAGAGAAGGGGCTGTCACACTAATCCTGACTCTTTCTGTTTAAGCTATCTGCTAAGTTAGCTATGAGGGGGGGGGGGCCGGTGAGGGTTCCCTAAATTGAAAACTAAGCTAAAAGATGTGAGTTTCTAGGAGAGTTGTTAGAGTTAAATAGATTACTTCTTAAGATTTATAAGCAAAAAGTGATATGAGCAATAACCATCAATACATAATTTAAATAAGCATAAAGCATATGAAAACCAGTGCCTTCAAAGTATTGCTCTTTGAAATGAAAATGTGTTTGTTTAAATGAAGTAAAATTCTTCCAAATGGAAAACGAAATTAATCTTAAAAAGTGAAACAAGAAAATGTTAGCACAAGATATTGTAAATGCTTTCAAGGTAAATAGATTTATGAATCAAAGCATGAGAAACTATCTTGCTCAAAAGGAAACAATTGGAAACAATTTCCAAGTAAGCAACTATGGGGGAGGGGTCCCTAAATGGAAAACTAAGTTAAAAGATGTGAGTTTCTAGGAGAGTAGTTAGAGTTAAATATATTAATTCTTAAGATTTATAAGCAAAAAGTGATATGAGCAATAACCATCAATACATAATTTAAATAAGCATAACGCATATGAAAACCAATGCCTTCAAAGTATTGCTCTTTGAAATGAAAATGTATTTGCTTAAATAAAGTAAAATGCTTTCAAATGGAAAACAAAAATAATCTTAAAAAGTGAAACAAGAAAATGTTAGCATAAGATATTGTAAATGCTTTCAAGTTAAATAGATTTATGAATCAAAGCATGAGAAATTATCTTGCTCAAAAGGAAACAATTGGAAACAATTTCCAAGTAAGCAGCTCTCATTTAATGTCATAAATTCAATTTTATTTGAGCACAAGTCTTTTCCTTGACTTTATGAGTTCACATCACCTTGGGACTTCACTTTAATTCCTCCATAATTTTCCACCTCATTTAGCATGTGTGGATATTTATTTTTCTCCATTTATTTAATTTCTGGCTTAATTAATTGCTAGATTTCCCACGAAACTTAGGAAAAGTGGGTTTTGAGGGTTCAAAACACATTTTTAACCCCTCAAAGTGTGTCATAGTAGAAAGTTGAGGGTGAGAGGTGTAATTTTGATTACTCATACCCCATACAACTTCTCTAGGCAACACTTATTACAATTCAATTACAAATTTTATTGCAATTTTCGACTTGCGGAAAATCTAAAAAATTAAAAAATCACAACCTAGACCTAACCAAATTCCACGAAATTTTTTGTGTGATCTAGTATGGTAATATACATTGACTCTAGACATTAGGAATCACCCAAGGCCTCACCATCAAGCCGTACTCTGGTTTTGGGGTAAAATTGGAGGAAAAAAATTAAATTAATTATTAACTCCTGGTAGGGAGATGATAATTAACCAAGTAAAAAAACTTCCCAGAATAATACTCACTTGTTGGCAATGTCCCAAGCTACCTAGGCCTGTTACAGACTCAATACTGACTCAAAACTCATCATTACTAGCATCACTTATTACAATTCCCCGTAGGGCGTGGAATCTGGGTACAAGAGAAAGATGATGAGAAGTAGAAGTAGAGCTTAAAAACTCTGTTGAACTGATGATATCTGATGGTACATGTGTCCTCTAGTTCATCCTTGGGCATGGAGTCTTCTCATTATCATCAGGTGCCACTCCAGTGGTCAACGGACACAAAGTCAATGCTGTCCAGAAAGCTCTAAATTAGTATGCAATTTCGCTAGCTTCAGATTCACATGTGTGAGGGATGGAAGCCTCTCCTAGGCGGTGTGAACCAATCAAATCACAAGAAGAATGTGTGATGAGATGATGATGAAATGAACATCATTCTCTCCTATTTATATCCATCAATGAGGGTGTGTGACACATCTGTTGGGGCTTGTGAGCCTACATTACAAATCTGGTCGACCTTGTCAATTTGCACGTGTGGAAAATAAAATCAAAATATAAGTTCTACTCATCAAACAAGATGATCTTTATATCAATCTTGCACCTCTTCGAAAGAGGAATCCAACAAAAATATAATCATCATCATATGAGCAGTGCAACATGGAGTTTAGACCTAGTTTCCCAAACTTAACAAATCTCCCCAATCCCGAAATCTTGAAAAACTGATAAGGCTGCGTGATTTTGAATGAAATCTAAAATTCTACTTTCTACATATGAAATCTAATGAGGTCGGAACCACTCTCAAACATCTTGAGTCATTGAATCATGGTAATGCTAAAAATTTAAGTAAAAGGATAAAAATGAAGATTAAGGAGAATGTGACTATTACTTTAAGAATTTAACATTACCATGAATCACATATTAATACTAGTGCCATAGGCTTGATCATTAGGTTGGCCCACTCAAAAATTATTGTTTCTTTGAAAAAACATTGCATTTGCAACGTTTTTGCAAAAAGGCTACGGAGCGAAAGTTTCACTCTTGGGGTCAGTCCCGAAATTCACTTCCTACAAGAGCGATTTCAGGAGTGCGCTCTATGTGCGGGTTCGGGGGGGGGGGAGCTGCTCCCCCGCAACTCTGGGATCAATGTATTTGAATATTTCGTTATTGAATTTTATTATTGAATTTGATGGTATGGATGAATGATGAGTATGTCATATGAATGATGTATGTTGTTGGAAACACTGAGGGGGGTAAATCAGTATTTCTTTTCAATTGTTAATTTTACCAGTTAGATCACTTATATTTAGAACACAAAATAAACAATGATGGAATAGATACGTTTATTAATTTCTTCTTTACAAAAAGTAAAGTACAATAATGATATAGGGCTCTAACCCTAGATGAAGACTCCAATATACCAGACTCCAACCTGTATTGTGCCAAGCACCGACTTGGACATCCCAAGGCTCCAACCTTGTCAATTTTGAGGCACCAACCTCTAGGGCTCCAACCCTATCTCTGGTACAGGCTCCAACCTGGTTTCTTGAGGACTCTTATCCTCTAGGGCTCCAACCCTATCTTCCAAGGCACCAGCCTTGTCTCTATGAGGCTCCAACCCTATCTTCCAAGGCACCAACCTTGTCTCTATGAGGCTCCAACCTCTAGGGCTCCAAACTCAGCTTCAATTCGTCAAGATAAGTTTGATGTTTGTTCACAGCTCCGAATATCTTCTTCAACGAGCCCTACCTATCTTCAAGAATTCCTTCTCTAAATTACTTCATCAATGACAACCTTGTCTTCTCATGAAGGTGTCACCACTGCACTTCATGTCACCCAAACACTTTCTCCGAGGTCACCTCATGATGACATCAGCAATGCATCATGATCTCCAAGGGTGTCTTCAAGATTAGCTACTGAAAGGTGTCTTCAACAATGATTGCCCAATAAGATATTTCTCCACAAGCTCTTCAATAGATGTTCCAAGATGTCTACAATAATTGCTCCAATGGACTAATACAATTAGTCCTTAAATACACCAGATGTTCTTCAAGGCTACTTCAAAATCAATGCTCCTTGAGGAATACTTTAGCCTTGTTTAAACCCAATGTTTGCTCCACTATAGTTCCTCAACAAGGTTCTTTGAAATCTATTATGACTTAACAAGGATTCCAATATCCTCTGTCCAAAAAACCTCCAAGGCTCTAAATATTTCACTGCTCCTCCACAGATCAAAGCACCTTCAAAATTCTTTATCAATGTTCATTCATTATTCATCATAGGACTACAATCCAAGTATAACAACAAGTTCGAGTTGTTCTTCAACAAGGGCAGCAACAAGTTCAGGTCTAACCCTCCTTAATTCTCCACAGTTTAGCTATCCAAACTTGCTGATGCTTCTTCTTTAGCTTTTCAAATTATAACCGAAACAAATGTAACTTCACTGAGTTCCAAATAAGGTCACTGTGCTGCACTACGACCCCATGTTGACTAGGTCCGAAACATTGTGGTGAGGTCTTTCTAGTCCTGGACCGAGCCTTGACACAACAGTAATCAATAAGACTAAACTGTAATGGAGGCAGTCAAAGGTTCCGAGCTCCTAAACAAATGTATGATTGTCCCTCTGTTTAATCCTTTTATTTGGTGATTGTTCAAGCCTTTCCAATAATTCGTGTTGAACAAGAGACTGTCCAATCTGTTGGTCTGAATCTGTGGTTTGGGTAGTTTGAAGCACAAGTCCGAGAACTAGCATTGGGCTGGAACACAGGTCTGAATTCTGTGTTAGATTTCTGTCACTCCAGCGAGTAATCCGAGCCACCAGAGGTGTAGATATATCACCATAGAACTAAGTCTGAACTGTAGTAAGGTCACAAAACCCAAATCTGAAGTACTGTAAAAAAAATTGTGATATATACAGTTGTTCCTTGTTGAAATCTAACCCAAACAGTGCTTAAAAACATTCTCCTCGGTCTCCTACCTGTTCTGTATCTTATCTCTGAGAAATCACTGAAATTTTTGGTACTAAATGAGGTGTTCGAACTCATATTAATACTGGTTTGACGCTAGAATGAATGGACACATCTTTCTAGAATTAGGCCGACATGAAGGAGCTGGGACAAATCGGCTAAAAAAATAATAATTATTGCACAACTTCAAAAATCAATATCTTTCTAATCATGGGGAGTTTTGGGGCATATGAGGGCTCGTTGGAAAGAGGAAGGAGTCCTCTTTAAGATGTACATAGGCTCATTTTGATATCCTTCCTTCAAGGTCCCCAAAAAATCATTTTTCTTGCTGACTGTCCTTGTATTCCTATGCATAAAAATGATTGACAGTGAGCCTTCATTTAGAGAGATCTTCTTAAGTATTTTCTTGGTGACTGTCCTTGTATTTCTTGTGTATGAAGGGATGAAGAGGAGGCTGAACAATGAGCTCCATAAGTGTATATGGATAGCTTCATCAAGTATATATACTTCCATCAATGCTATTTCCATGAGTGCCAATTAAGTGATCTCCAAGTCACTTCATGTCATGTCACCAATCATTGTCCATGTCATCAAATGGTCCTCCATGCCAACATATAGACTTCAACCATGTCATCAAGACCTTCATCAAGTGTCATCACGTATAACATCATTAAGTGTAGTCTTCTAGGTTACCAAGTTACATGACTGACACTTGGCACCTTAAGAATATTCTCCATCTTGACATCATGTTGGTTCTAGGCTTCTTCATCAAGAGTAAGCACATCATCATTAATGACATTCTAAATAACCAAGAGGGACTTGTCATTATGAGCAAGGACATCTTTATACGAGGTCTACGTGATGTTACTGCTAGGGTTTTCCATTAGGGTTATTAGGACTTTACAAGAATATTGATCCCCATATTGACATCAATGACAACCTTAGACCAACAATATGTATCAAAACGAATAATGGGGATGGATCAATGTATGTCATTATTTAATTTATCAATTTAAATTTTATGTGTGGAACAATGTATTACTATTAGTCTATTTATGCTTTCATTATTGAATATGAACTTGATTTCTTCCTTTAATTGTTTTATTTGCATCTGCTCATTGTGTTGATGTTCTTCTATACTGAATAATCTTCCACACCCTGGACATCTTAATTTGCATTTTTTTTTAATATAAGTATATCCAAATTCGTTTGAACAGAATGGACATTTAGTCCAAAATAATGATTGTTGTGTGGAATTCATCTTTTCTTCCTCAATCATTTTCGAATTAGGCTCCATTTTTTCTTCTTCATTCATGGACTTCCTTTTATGTTTGTCGATAAGCTTAGAGTTTAATGATAACCCCTTTTTTGAAAAAATAAATCTTCAATTTAAAAAAAAATTGATTTCTCTCCTCTTTTTTTTTTTTAATTAAATTTTTAATAATATCTTTTCCTTTTATCGATATAATAATATATCTCTTTTTGTTTTTTTTTTTAAACTTTTATAAAAGTACTAGTACTTCTCTTTTGTAACTTAGGCACCTTAACTTAAAAAAAATCCTTTTAATACCCCTTTTCTTAATAAGATCCTCTTTAAAAAAATAAATTATCTTTAAAATGTAATAATGTACCACTTGAAATCCTCTTCCACCTTTTTTAACTAACACTATTTTTATTTTTTATTTTGAACTTTAAAAATACTGCCCCTTTTTATTTGATGTACTTTTAACACATTATGAATTCCCTTCAAATAAGTTTAATACCTTAATACTTTTAAATATGTTAAAAAGTCACCTCATTTATATATAAAAAAAGTCATAACTTTCTCTTCTTCTTCCTTATATTCTTGTACTTCTTTATTATACCCCTTTTTATTTCAAAAATATATAATCCTTTCGTTATATATGGAAATAATTCTCAACTTGATTATTATTTTGACCAACTGATAATCCTTAAAACCCAATTATTAATTAGTTTGACTGTATGATACTCAAACTCATTTATTAATAAGGTTGACCAATCGATATCGTAAAAAGAAACGACAGTGTGCACTCCTTTAGTGATTTATTCGAGGTTAATGTTCTACGCACCCCTCTTAAACCGCCATGTTGTTTTACCTTGGAACTAACCAAATTAGTGATATTGTACATGCAACACTATTTTAATTTCACAACACCATATCCTGTAGGTTGTAATTCAACCTTTGACGAACTAGAGCAAAACGACTTAGTGATACCCACGATTGATGGTGGCTTGTGTTCGTTCTCCAAATTTTCGCTGTCCAATCTATCGATCAGATGCTTGAGGGGATGTGACTGACGACGTTGTGTAAAGGATGGCGATGGCAATATGTGCAAGCTTGTGCAGTCTGTGAAAATTTACAAATAGTTGTAGTGATAGATTTATTTCTCCTACTTATTATTTCAATAAGTTATTATTCAGAAATCTTCCGGCAAATATTGAAATAAATACTACTGCAACATTCACAATTATATATGTAGAGAAATAAACAGTAGAGAACATAAGCACAAGAATCAATCACATGTACAAAGTTATTTTTGGACAATTGTCCCTGGGAAAACCCAATGTGGGAAAACCGGTGCAGCAGATAAGGGTTTTATTAATTCTTTAGCAAATGATATCTTTACAGGGAAAATATACGGCAGATAAATTTTGAACTACTTGAGATTGAATTTCCAGCTTACTCGGACAATTTTTTGACATTCAGAACAACCCCTGCGTCTCTCTATGTGATTCATTGCGCAGCCCTAGCGCTGGACTATGTGAGTCTGCGTGGAGATTGCGTGGGGTCTCTGCGCTGCAGCCTCAAGCTGCCTCCAGTGACCCACTGCTGCCCTCCGACCTTGGTCTCAATCACCCTTGACCTCCTCCTGCTTCTGCAACTTCTTGCCCTGCAACTCTCCCACTGAGATCGAATTCTACATCAAAATGGATCTCCTTCAGGTACTGAGTGTATGCTCGACTTGTTTTTCCAAGTGACCCTTAAGCCTTCTTTTATAATCTTCCTGAGAGAACCAACGACCCAAATTAAAAGATTAATCAATGGCTAAGATTAAAACCTGACTTGATCCATGTTCTCTAGAAGATTCACACTCTGACTTATTAATACCCTTTAATTATTTAATTTCCCTAAGTTTAGACTTAGGGTCATCATTAAAATAATTAATTATTTTAATAAGTCTTGAACCAAGTGGAATTTCCACAAACCGTTCTAGGTTCTTTGGAATGCTACTGTCCAAGCCTCCCTGCAAAGTTTGAGACTTGGAACACTTCCGGATGCTACAAAAATCAACACTCCTTCTTAGCGAGGAAGGTGTTCCAACAATATGCTTGCTGCATGCTGCTCTGATTTTGAAGCACCCTCTGCGCTGCTGATCTCAGGATTCTGCTCCCCCCATCTGCGGCGCTGCTGCCTCCTGTACTGCTGCCTTTGACACTGCCACTTCCACTTGCTGCCTTTGTACCACAATTCCCTCTGAACACTGAATCCTTCATTCTTGCTATTGGAAAAGATTCTTCACCATCCCGATCTTCTCTCTGAAGTAGACAAACTTTGTCTTTCCTAGAGCCTTTGTGAGGATGTCTGCCACCTGTTCTCCTGTTGGAGTGTACTGCAACTGCAAAGCTCCACGTTGTACACAGTCCCTGATGAAGTGACATCGGATGTCAATATGTTTCAACCTGTCGTGAAACACATGATTCTCAGAGAGCTTTATGCAACTCTGATTATCACATAAGTTGTTGGTCGCTTCCATTTTCTCCTTGAGTAGATTCACTAGCAGTTTCCTAAGCCATATGGCTTCGCACGAAGTTGTGCTGGCTTGCATATACTCTGCTTCTGTTGAACTCAGTGCCACATACTTCTGTTTCCTTCTGCACCAGGAAGTCATTCCTGATCCTAGACTGAAACAGTACCCACTGGTACTCTTCTGATCAATTGAACTTCTAGCCCAATGTGCATCAGTGAAACCACTCAACCTGACATCATTATCACAGGTGTGCTTCAATCCAAGCTCGACTGTCCCTTGAAGGTACCTGAGAACATGCTTGGTTGCTGCCCAATGTGCCCTCTTTGGTTCCACCATGAACTGACTGAGGGTATTAACAGCATAACAGATGCTTGGCCATGTATTTACATGTACATTAATGACCCTATGAGCTCCCTATACAGCGTAGGATCAATTTCATCATCTTCGAACGTGTCGATTTTCCTGCAGTTGGTGATCATTGGAGTGGTCATGGGCCTACAATGCTCCATCTGAAATCTCTTCAGAAGCTCTGTAGTGTATCTTCCTTGACTAATAAAGATCTCCCCATTCTGTTGTCAAACTTCCAACCCTAGAAAATAGTGCATCTGTCCTGACTCCTATATCCTTCATGTCAAATTCTTCAGCCAAATTCTTCTTGCAATCTGTGATGAGCCCTGATGATCCTGTCAAGAACATATCATCCACATACAACACCAGTATCAAAGGCTCACTCCCTACTCTTAGGTATTAGAGAATGGGATCTACATCACTCTTGACGAATCCCATCTTCTGTAGATAGCGGTCAATCCGACCATACCAGGCTCTAGGAGCTTGTTTCACTCCATATAATGCTTTCTTCAATCGACACACATGAGTTTTCTGATCATGTGTCTCAAAGCCCTCCTGTTGTTCTATATACACTTCTTCTTCTATCACATCGTTCAAGAATGCCGTCTTAACGTCCATCTGGTGTATTTCCCATCCCATCTACGCAACAAGGGATATCACGGACCTGATAGATGTGTATTTGGCTACTGGGGCGAAGGTTTATTCATAGTCTATTGTTTCCTTCTGAGCATATGTAATATTCCCTTTTTTGGTGTCACCTATGACAGGGCTAGGATGGACTTCTAGAGTTAGAAGCAAACCGGTCACAGGTACAGATTGGTGTCATCAGCGGGCCCAGGGGATTTTTGGAGGAGTTTTGAGGAGTTTCTATGTGGTCGGGTGGCATTTCCTTGATATATTCGATCATCCGAGCAGTTTGGATTTTGTTCCGGTGCATTCCAACAACTTTCGGAAATTTGAGTTATTTATGGGCTTAACTCAACTAATTATGCTCATGGTGGCATTCTGGGAGGAATACATGACAGAACACCTTAGTGTAATAGCTCATTGGAACTGGGACGAGGATACCTCCATGATGGGACAGTTGGACATGAGTTTCAGTGACCAGGGGAGACATGGTAGCCGATTTACTCTTTTCTGTATTAAAAAGGAATATTTTAATAAGAGGGAAAAGTGCACCATGAATAAAATAATAATAAAATAATGCTCTAGAAGGCTCCAAGAGATCTATAAAAGAAAGGGAGGAGGCCATTGGGGGATATCTTTGGGATCATATCATTTTCTTGTATGAGAGGTTTGAGACATGGTTCTCTACTTCATCCGTAGCCCCAGGACGGAAACCCTCGAGTGATTTGTGAGTGTTGGACGAAAACCCAACTCTCTTGAGGAGACTTCACTTAGAAGTTTCACAGAGCTTCAGAGATTGCTGTGAGGATCATTCAGATCTTCAACTTGGGCTTCATCATCTTCAATGGGTTCAGTGACAGCTGTTGCCGGATGGAGAGTGCAGCAGATCAATTTTGGGAGGCCATCACCGTGTAGCAGTGCAGTAGATTGTATTGTTGGCCAGTTTTCCATCTCAGCACTTTCTGGGTCAGATCTATATGTAAACCCTCCTTATTATTTATAATAGAAACTGAGATTCTTCCCCATCTATATGGTATTGGATTGCAGTATTTTATGTGTTTAATTTTACATGGCAATCTTCTGTTGAATAAATCTTGATTTTACGACATAATGTGAAGTTTAGTTAATTTTCTGCATTTTTAGTTAAAATACCCCATTCGGGATATTACAGCATACCCCTTAGCCACAAACTTGGCTTTAAATTTCCCAAGGCTGCCGTCTGCAGCATATTTGATCTTGTCGATCCAGCTGGATCCTACAATTGATCTCTCATGAGGTCTGGGTACCACTTCCCAGACATCATTTGTCATGATGGAACTGTACTCTTCCACAATTGCATCAACCCACACTTGGTGATGAGCTGCTTCCCGAAAATTGGAAGGTTCTTCAACTTGAGCAACCAAGGCTTGATACCTTTCAGGCTGCTTACGTTGTCTCTTCTCATTTTTGGGGGATTCCAACAAAGTCCTCTGCATCCTTCAAAATTTGTTGAAGTTCCCTGCTCGTTCTTCCATTGGTGGTGGGTGGATTTACTGGCTCTCCTTCTTGCAAATCCTCAAGAGACACATCCTTAGGATCACTATGCCTTGGAGAGGCAATTGAATTTTTTGTTGTTGGTTTTTTGGGCTGGATTAGAGGCTCTTCCTCTGACTGTGTAGCAGAAGGCAACTCTCATGATCTTCTGAAGGCTTTCTCTTCCACAAACCTCACATCCCTTCGCACCACCACTTTCCCGCTCTCAAGAATGTAGATGCGATAAACCTTTGAAATCTCGCTGTATCCTACCAGATACCCCTTTTCAGCAGTCATCTCCAAATTCTTCCTCTTCTCACTGGGCACATGACAGTAAGCTGTATTGCCGAAGATCCTAAAGTGGCTCACTTCAGGCTTGCTGCTAGTGAAGACACTTCTTTGCATGATCTTTCCCAGTGCAGTGTGAGGAGTTTTGTTTTGAATGTAGACAGTTGTATTACACGCTTCAACCCATAGAAATTTGGGCATGTCTTGGTCATACAACATAGCTCTGGTTGCTTCAACAATAGTCTGGTTCTTCCTTTTTGCCACACCATTTTGTTTCGGATTTTATGGGGCTGTCCATTCTCTTTTGATGCCTTTCCTTGCACAGAATCCAATGAATTCTTTATCTATGTATTCACCACCATTATCTGATCGCAATACCTTGATCCGCTTCCTTGTCAGATTTTCCACCAGAGCCTTAAACTCTTTAAATCGACTGAAGACTTCATCCTTGGTCTTCAAGAAGTAGATCCAGGTTTTCATGGAATGGTCATCAATGAAGGTGACGAAATATTTGGCACCGCTAAGAGCTCTAGTGGCTATCGACCCACAGATATCTGAGTGTATTAAATCCAACACACCCTTGGCCCTATTGTTGCTTCTATGATATGCTTCCTTGGCATATTTCCCCAATACGCACCCCTTGTAGACATCATCTCGTTTGGTGCTCAGTTCTGGAACACCTGTGACAGTCTTCTGGAGAGTTCTCAACACCCCATGATGCAAGTGCCCCATTCCTCTGTGCCATAGCTCATTCAGGTCCGTTTCATCTGTGTTGCCAACTAGTGTCATTGGAGAATCAAGCTGTAGCTTGTACAGTTTGTTGCTTCTTACCCCGATCTGTGCCTTCTTCTTCCAACTGGGGTGCTTGACGTAGACTCTATTTCCAATAAAGTAGACGTCATATCCTCGGTTTTGAAGTTGTGACACTTAGAGTAGATTCATCCCCAAACCCGACACGTGCAGTACATTAGTGGCCCAAATTCTGTTTCCTGCCTCAGTCTGAAAAACTATGGTACCTCTCCCAATGGGAGTGCACTTTGCTTTATTACCCATGGTTATTTTGAAATTCATTTGCTCTTCTTGGTATTTGGAAAAACAGTCCCGTACTCCCGTCATGTGAGCAGAGGCTCCGCTGTCAATATACCAGACATCTGAAGACGCAGTGCTCGATACACAAGCAAAATCTTCCTCTAGTTTGGATACCAATACAGATACATCGTGATCCATATGTTCTATCGTGCCTCTTCCCCCTCCTGGAGAACTGTGTGAACCCTTCTGCGCTGTTGCTGCAACAGTAGATCTCCGTTCACTGATAGATGCCCCCTCTCTGTTATTCATCTATGGCTCTGATACCCTGTGAAAATTTACAAACAGTGGCAGTGATAGATTTATTTCTCCTACTTATTATTTCAATAAGTTATTATTCAGAAATCTTTCGACAAATATCAAAATAAATACTACTGCAACATTCACAATTATATATGCAAAGAAATAAACAGTAGAGAACATAAGCATAAGAATCAATCACATGTACACAGTTATTTTTGGACAATTGCCCCTGGAAAAACCCAATGTGGGAAAACCGGTGCAGCAGATGGGGGTTTTATTAATTCTTCAACAAATGATATCTTTACAGGGAAAATATACAGTAGATAAATTCTGAACCACCTGAGACTAAATTTCCGGCTTACTCGGACAATTTTCTGATTCCCAGAACAACCCTTGCATGCCCCTGCGTCTCTCTGCGTGATTCACTGTGCAATCCCAGTGCTAGACTGCATGAGTTTGCATGGAGACTGCGTGGGGTCTCTGCACTGCAGCCTCAAGCTGCCTCCAGTGACCCACTGCTGCCCTTCAGGGGTGATCTCGATCACCCCTGACCTCCTCCTTTCGCTTCTGCAACTTCTCGCCCTGCAACTCTCCCACTGAGATCGAATTCTACATTAGAATGGATCTCCTTCGGGTACTGAGTGTATGCCCGGCTTGTTTTTCCAAGTGACCCTCAAGCTTTCTTTTATAATCTTCCTGAGAGAACCAACGACCCAGATTAAAAGATTAATCAATGGCTAGGATTAAAACTTGACTTGATCCATGTTTTCTAGAAGATTCACACTCTGACTTATTAATACCCTTTAATTATTTCATTTCCCTAAGTTTAGACTTAGGGTCTTCATTAAAATAATTAATTATTTTAATAAGTCCTGAACCAAGTGGAATTTCCACACACTGTTTATAGGTTCTTTGGAATGCTGTTGTCCAAGCCTCCTTGCAAAGTTTGAGACTTGGAACACTTCCGGATGCTACAAAAATCAACACAATCGACATGGTTGGAAGGGTGACCATGATTGGAGGCAGATCGACTGTTGTTGTAGGTCATAGGCGTCGCAACAATTGGCTACTGTGACAACAAAGGCGGCTGGGAGTGGCAACCTGTCACGACAGCGAGAAAGAAACATGGATGGTTGGAACAACTGCTGTGTTGGGAGGGCTGGCTTTGTACTTGGAGGAGGACTTGGTCTAGGGTTTGGGTCTTTGTTGTCTCATTTGAAGTAGATTCTATAAGAAGAGAAGAATTTTCTAGGTTTTCCCCTTGGAGGGGTTTTGTGCTGACTAAGAGCCTAATTTCTGTGACCTCTGTTGTCACTATTTCTGTTCTTGATATTTGTTTAATGAAAAGATGTAAATAAAGAACTCAAGAAGACTAACTAATTTCACAAGCAAGTATTAAGGTAAAGGAAAATTGAAATAAATGTTGCCGCATTGCATTTTCTAAAACATGTCTTGGATTTGATAAATTTTTATTCTTGTGTCTAATGTATGGAATGAATAATTATCTAGGGTTTCTATTGTGGTGGTTATTGTTGATAATCATTGAATGAAATCTAGATGATAACATTGTATGCATTAGTCACTAGTAGAATGTGAATGGAAATCTCATTGGTGAACCTTTAAATTAGCTCTCTTAATTGACTTTGCTCCCCCACATAAGTAATAGTTAAGATTTTGAAACCTAAGGCTTCATTATTCCCTTAATTGTTACCAAGATTTAGTATATTTTTCACTCCCATAAACTTCATCATCCCAAGGACTAGGGACTGTCCTTGTCACTTTGTTGATCACCTACAAAATTTACCATAAACATCACTTTCTCTCCTAAATTGATTTTTGGCCCCTTAAGGATAAGTCACTAGCTAGGGTTAGGGCATGAAATTAGCCTAGGGTTCAAGTCGTTGGATTGTAGAAATATTCTACATTGGAAGGAGTTTGGTTGCCTCAAAATCAACCCCTTTTAGTGGCTAATTCATCCACTGCAAAACTAAATCCTTTTGCTGTAGTTAGATCTTTCCCTAGAAAAGCCCTAGTTTGCCCTAGGCTTCAACTTGGGGATTATTGAAGGCTTCTTGTTTCATTGGTTGCTACTATTCATTGCTTGGAAGCCTTTTCTTGGCTTTGTGAATCTAGGTTAATCCATTTGTCTTGCTATTCATCAAGCCCTAATTCATTTGTGCCCTAAATATGCTATATTGGAGGATGCGAATTGCCCTTCCTTGCTTGTTGAGCCTTCTCCTTAGGAAGAATTTTCCTCTATAAGTTTATCTTGTCACCTTATCCCTTGGACTTAGCATATCTCACATAGGTGGCCTACTAAAAGGAAGCCTGCCTAGTGGTGAAAGTCCACAAAAGAGCAGGAGGTAGTGGCTATGGTGACAGGGGCCACATCTCATTACTGCCCATTGGTCTAGTTTTTGCCTTTTGAGCTATCCTCCCGAGACTTGCTAGATTTTGAGGCAACAAGCATCAAGTGGGACTCCTCCTTTGACCTTCTAGGAGGAAGTTAGGTCTAAATAGTGGGGGTTCAGGCTGAGGTGATAGTGGCCTTTTTCCCTCTGTGTACATTCAGTAGATTGCATGGACCTTGGCAACCTTGCTAAACAAATTGGTAATAGGTCCATTAGACTCCATTCACACAATCTGGAAAGTAGACACTTGTGTTCCTCTTTTAACCACGAAAAAGCCATAAAGAATAAAATTTTATTTCCGGTTTACAATTTGAAAATTTATAGGAAATATTGATTAGACCCTCATTTACCCATCTTAACTTGGACTTATAATTCTGTTTTGCAAATCTGTAATTTCCAGCTCATTATTCTCAATCAGATTTGCTTTTATCCAAAGAAATGGCATTGCTTATAACCTTTAAATTGCAGTGTTCCACGGAGTCGCGACTCCCAGGGTCGGGTGCGCGCACCCCTCGCACCCCTCGCACCCCGGACGGGGAGTCTCAAGGGGAAACGTTTCCCCACGCACCCTTTTTGGGGAGTCTTGGGGAGTCGCAGGGGGGTGCGTTTCCCCAGTGTGGGAGTCGCGACTCCCCAAAAAATGAGCTTTTGGGCGTCAGATACGCCCGCGGGTTCAAAAAAGCGTTGTTTTTTTATTATAAAGGGGGGCTTTTGCTCATTGTTTTTCACCAATTGAGGAGGATTTTTCAGGAGAGGGCATCAAGCCTATGGCCCTAGTATTTATATATGATTCATGGTAATGTTAAATTCTTTAAAGTAAAAGTGACATTCTCCTTAATTTTCATTTTCATCCTTTTACTTAAATTTTTAACATTACCATGAAATGACTCGGGATGTTTGAGAGTGGTTCCGACCTCATTGGATTTCATATGGAGAAAGTAGAATTTTAGATCTCATTCAAAATCCAGCAGACTTATCAGTTTTTCAGGATTTCAGGATTGGGCTATTGCAATGTTTCCATCGAATTTTGTCATGTATTAGGGTATGGAACTCGTATTTAATCAAGATCACCAATCCACTTGGCAGTGTTCTTATGTAACACATTTTGATTCTGATGACTTAATGAAAAAACTACAGTATCTTACTATCTTCAATCTTGTCTTTCTGAGTAAATTTAACGATTGTATCATGTATGGTGTATCAATGTATCATTGTAATTTGTATTATAGTATCAATGATGATGTATGACTCATGAGTATCTAATATCTATGTTTGAATCAATGAATTTTGTATGAATTTGTGCAAAAAATATCTAATTTTTAATATATATATATATATATAACGTAACGTATCCCAGAAGTATCCTGTTCCGGGGTCACCGTACCCGTATCCAATACTTCGAATCCCGGTATCCCCGTATCCCCGTATCAGGTGACTTAGATTTTTACTTTTCAGTTGTTGACCTCACACTAATTCCTAACTCTTGACTCTTAACTATTTTTGAGTTTGAAACTTTGAGTTATATAAATTTACTATTTACTATTTACTATTTAGTGTTCAAAGTTCAAACTTAGTATCTACTATCTACTTCTAGTATGTTTTGCTTTCAATTTCGATTCTAGAATGATGAATGATGAAATTAATTTTTAAATCAATGTACATTGTAGATTGTAGAATGATGAATGATGAATGATATGGAATCATGGATCAATGTATTTAAAGATTTCATTATTGAATTTATTTATTGAATGATCAATGATTATGGATGAATATTAGAATAATGATTGTGTCATATGAATGATGTATGTATCAAAATGAAAGATGAGGATGGATCAATGTATGTCATTATTCAATTCAATTATGAATTTAAATTTTATCATGTGTAGATCAAATTTCAATTTTCAATGTATTTACTATTGGTATTATTATTATTATATATATATATATATAACAATGAATATGAACTTGAATTTTATATATATATATACCCCGACGACTCCCTGCACCCCCGAAATTTCCCTAAAATTTCAGGGTACTCCCACACGTCCCACCTGTGCGTCTCCCCGCACCCGCGTCTCCCCGCACCGGAGTCTTGGTGGAACATTGTTAAATTGTTTGTGTGAAAATTACGAAACCCGAAATCCTACTGCAACAATTGATGTTGTCTCTTCTATTTGTTTTTTTTCCAAAAAAGAAAAATCGAACTTTCTATTATGATCATAGAAGGTTACATAGTATATGCCCTTGGCATTCCGAGAAACTATATGTTTTCCTTTCAGTCAGAGAAGAAAGAAAAAACATGGAGTTTGCAGCTATAAGGAAATCAACACCACTGTTTCCACTAGCCTTAACAAGCTTTTCAAGATATAGCGCCTGTGTTGACCCCTGGGCTTCCCTTTAAAGGAAAAACAACCCCAAACAGGAGTCAGAAGCAGGCCTTTTGCTTTTTTTTTACACAAAAAATCATCTGAGTAGTAAACACTATTTCAAATGTACAGGGTTTTGAAACATGAAAATAAACCCCTTTGTTATCTCCTGGATCTTCTCTTACGAGGAAAATAGCCTGAAACAAAGATAAAAAGGAGAGTTGTACAGTATAAGCAAGTCTGAATTAACATTAAACAAGAGCTTGTATAACAAAGTAAAAAACAAAAAAGAACTGATTGATTTATCATTTAGAGAGCAAATGGAGGCTGATCTAGGATCCAGACCACTTCTCCTTCGAATTCTTTGAATACCCAGGACCCCATAGCTTTCTGTATGATAGGAGGTCCGCATCCATGTTTTGTTCCCTGTAAATGTGACAAGCAAAATTTTGATTCAAATGAGCTTTCAAGTTCAGAACCTCTTCTAATAATGGAAGCAGAATATAGTTGTGGCATCTTTGAGTTTCATTAAACCATTTAATAATAATCATGGAGTCTCCGAATATTTGCGCTGCTCTCAGTTCAAGTTGAGTAAGCCAACACAGAAGCAATTTAAGAGATTGGAGTTCGAAAAAGTTGTTTGTTCTTGTTCCTAACCCCACAGAGGCTTTGAAGGTCTTCCCCGAAGGGAAATGGATAGTGAGCCTTGCCCCACACCTGTTTTGAGGGTTAGAAGCCCCCCATCAAAATAGGTCCACGGAATGTCACTCCTGATTTCTTCCTCCTTAATGACCCTGATCGGCTGGGTTTCCTTGGGGATAGGAATATGTTCGTAGATGGATGTCCCTTCTGATGCTAGGAGAGCAACATGAATCAAAGTTTCCTTAGAGATAACCCGGTTTCTGGCAATCCAAGTACCCCACGAGATAATTAGTGGGACATTTCTCACCAGGTCATTCGGGGCTTCATTCCACCACTTTTGCCAAGCCTCCGGGATGGAGGGACCTTCCCATCGCTGGGAGAGGTTTAGAAGCCTTAGATTCTGCCCATAAACTAATGTAAAGGGGTAGGATAGGAAAAGGTGCTGAATGGATTCCTCATTCTTTTTGCACAGGGAGCACCAACCCGACCCTTTCTTGCTCCTTTTCTGCAAATTATCCCAGGAAGGTACTTTGTTCTTTAAAATACACCAGAAGAAGAGCCTCGATTTTGCTGGGTTTTTGAGTTCCCACAATGGATTATACCACCACTCTGGCTCAGCCCACCCTTTCTGAGCCATTAGTCATTTGTATCCGAATTTGGGGGCATACTGGTCTGTGGGGGAATGTACCCATCGCAGAGCATTCGACCTCTCTTGAATGCAGACATTTGTTCTTTGTAGTTCACTTATATACCCCTGCCATTCTTCTCTCCACCTTCCTTCAAGTTGAAGGTCCTCCCCTGACTTCCATGCTTGTCCCCAAATGGTTGACTGGCCTAATTGATCAATATGAATCAGATAGCGTATTCCCCTGCTAGTAAGATGATCGAGGAAATCCCGGGAGAGTGCAAATCCCCTATTGCACCCTACCCAAGGGTCCTGACCAAGTCTGACCTGTTCGCCACATCCAACATGCCAAGCCAATCCTTGTTTAATGATCCTGATAGAGGCCAGCATGGATTTCCAAACAATCGAGGCATTTTTCACCTTCTTTGCAGGTAATCTGTCTCTTCTATTTGCTAAATAAATTGAACAAATTATTTACTGAGCTACGAAAAATAAAGAAACAAATACAATGCGACCTTCACAAATAAAATACCGCGGAAGAAAAATAATGGTGGAAGAATAGATGCACACACACACAAATACACAGTTATTTTTGGACTAAGTCCCCGGAAAAACCCAACTCAAGAAACCTGGTGCAACAACTGAGGGTTTGTTTATTATGCAGTAGTAAATCTGAGTACAAAACTATGGATGCTTAATCTAACAATCCAATACAGAGAAATGACCGGCAGTAAAACTAGTGAGAAAAGGTCTCACTTCGATAGGCGATCCGATACTGACCTCAGCTTTATTTGAGCTGCTCCTTGCTCCCTCTACGCAGTCACTGTGTCAGCCTACGCAGTACTGTGTCCCACAAGCTCATAACTGCTTCTCCTCTTACTGTCTGGAAGACTGATCTCCTTCACCTCTAGACTCTCTATCGAGATTCCAACTCAGAAAATCTCCTGCTCCCCAGCAAAAACAAAATCACCCACTGAAGCTCCGTGTTGCCTCTACGTGGCTCTGCGCTGCCTCTCTGTGGCAATCATTGCCTCTCTGTAATGCACTCATCGAAACTGGAAAAGCTTCCTCCGGTCTTACTATCCCTGCCCCTCTCTCACTGCTTCGAGCTCACTAGCTCTCTCCGACAAAAAAAATGCTGCTACTCTGGAAATCGATCTGCCAGTGAAATCAAACTGCTGAAGTGTTTTCTCCAAGCTCCATCGAGTTTCTTCCTATAATCTTCTGTTGAGGCTTCAACGACCACGATTAAAACTTAATCGATGATTAAGATTAACTAGAAATCGATCCAAGCCTTTTTATAGAAGAGTCTCACCATGACTTAATTAATTCCTTTTAATTAATCATATTTCCTCATTTTAGACTTAGGAAATGTTAAAAATTGACTAATTAGATAGAATTCTTTCGCATTAATTACATTGTTATGATTTGGTCGACGTTTTGAACCAACTAATGTGGTTCTAGGTGGAATTTCCAGAAACGATTTTTGAGTATTGGAGAATACATGTATTCTAACCTATTTGCCAAATCTTGAGGCTAGAACACATCCGATTCTACAAAAAATAACACTCCCTCTTAGCGAGGATGGTGTTCTAGTACTGCAAAAGAAACTGCTGCTACAATACACTGCCTCTGCACCATCTCCTGCTACGTTGCTGATGTCTGGTTGCTCTGCCCACTAACTACCACGTATCTCTGATATGCGCTGCATCTGTGCTGTTGCTAACCCTGCTGTACTGCTGCCAACTATTGCATCTGCACTGCAACTCTGCTGCTGCTGCTGCTTCTATTGCAAATCTACAACTCCCTCTCATCTGCTGCTGCTACAACTGAGAACTGTCCAAAACATTGAACCAATTGTGGTCAGTGTGATGCATCTGTCACCCGAGTCCTGACTGTTACTAGTCTCTGCGCTGCCACCGAAGCCTTTGCACTGCTGCTGACTTTGCACTGTGCCAACTGCACTGCGCCGCTTAGTCTCTGACTGCTACTAGCTACTGCATCTGTCACTCTGGCACTTGATTACACCAACTGCCACTGGTCTATCCTGCTACTACGTGCTATGGGCTCCCATAGTAAGGTATTGATTCATGAGGTGGACTTCCTCAAGAATTCTTCCCATCTATATTGCTTTGAGGCTACAAAACCAAATCACCCCACCTCACCCTTGGAGGGATGTCTGCTATCATGGAAAAATCTTTGTCCAATCTGGAGGATAGCCTATCAATCTCTGTGGATGTAGCCTGCTGGTCCTGCTTCTCCTCTTTGTCGTCCTTTCTGAGAGGAGTTTGAGTGTTGTAGTGGCCTAACTCGCCAAATCTGAAGAACTTGACCTTGGAAAGGTCTTTCTTCCTCCTGCGCTGTTCCTGTTGCCCCTTTGATACGAGGGCCACATTCTACTCCTCCTTCACTTGCTTCGTCCCATTACTGCTGCTGCTCCCACTGATGGTGCTCTTCACCAAATCTCGCCTCATCTCCTGCTGCGACAGATAAACCCACATTTTGTCCCATTTTGGAAACTTGTCTTTGCCCAAGATACTCTGGACAAAGACTTGCCAGTCCTCAGAAACACTGTTGAGAGCTAACCACACCAATTCTATAGGTTGGGGCGCTGATCCTACAACGGATAGCTGATCTCGGACATCCTGAAGCATAGTGAGGAAGGGGTCTATGTGCTCCCCTTTCTGGATACAGGTACATCTCAGCTTCTCTTCAAGATACATCTTCTGCTGCTCGGAAGATTCCTGGTACAATGTAGCGAGAGCATCCCACATCTACTTGGCAGTGTCCTTGCCATTTATGTGTGATACCAAATGATCTCGAACCCCATCGAGAATTAGTCTCTTCGCCTTTGCCATCTCCTTTTTGTAGGCCTTGAGCTAATTTGTATCCATGGGTACAACCACCACGTTATCGATGTAAGCCTTGAGATCGTATTCATTTAGAAGGCAGGTAATCCTAGCCTTCTAGATCACATAGTTGGATGCTCCGTCAAACCAATCTTGATCTCTCAGCTCTGCTGATTCCATCTTTCCAAGATATGTCGAAATCCTCCTCTTCTCCTCTATGCAACTGCTACTAGGCTATACACATTTCTTGTTGGAGTGCACAAATATGCTCACAACAACTGCTGCTCTGCAGTGAGAAATCGAACTTCTGAACTAGAAGTCCACTGAGGAAAGATTTCTCTTAGTGTGTGATCTTTCTTCCTCCTGACGCTATTTTGCACTAGCAACTATTGCAAAATACTGCGTCTAGCTGAAGATCTGCTCCGCAAGGAAAAATACTACTGCTCCCTCTGCCCTTGGTAAACTTCGATCTGGAAAATCTGATTTCTCTGTCACTCTCTCAGAGAAAATCAAATTTTCCTCAAGATTTAACCCTCCTGGCCAAAGGGACTGCGTTTCCTCTAGGGTTTCGAGTAGCTGCTTACGTAGTGCTATGAAGCTCCTCTTCCTTTCTGCAACTGAGCTCACCAACTTCTATTTATGCTCTGAAACCATGTGAAAATTCCGAAACTGAGAATCCTACTGCAACAATTGATTTTGTTTCTTCTATTTGAAAAATAAATTGAACAAATTATTTACTGTGAGCTACGACAAATAACGAAACAAATACACTGCAACCTTCACAAATAAAATATTGCTAAAGAAAAATAACGCTAGAAGAATAGATGCACACACAACAAAAACCCAAATCGGGAAAACCCGTATAGCAACTTAGGGTTTGTTTATTATGCAGTAGTAAATCTGAGTACAAAACTATGGATGCTTATTCTAGCAATCCAATGCAAGGAAATGATTGGCAGTAAAACTAGTGAGAAAAGATCTCACTTCCACAGGCGATCATACACTGATCTCAGCTCGATTTGAGCTCCTCCTTGCTCCTTTTGCACATTCATTGCGTCAGCCTACGCAGTACTACTTCCCACAAGCTCAGAACTGCTTCTCCTCTTGCTGTCTCTGCAACTGCTATTTGGAAGACTGATCTCCTTCACCTCTGGACCCTCTGCCTAGCTTCTGGCTCATAAAATCTCCTGCTCCCCAGCAAAAACAGAATCACCCATTGAATCTCTGCGCTGCCTCTGCGTGGCTCTGCGTTGCCTCTCTGTGGCAATAACTGCCTCTATGCAGTGCACTCACCAGAACTGGAAAAGCTTCCTTCGGTCTTACTATCCCTGCCCCTCTCTCACTGCTTCGAGCTCACTAGCTCTCTCTCCGACAACAAAACGTTGCTACTCTAGAAATAGATCTACCAATGAAGTCGAACTGCTGAAGTGTGTTCTCCAAGCCCCATCGTGTTTCTTCTTATAATCTTCCGTTGAGACTTCAACTACCACAATGAAAACTTAATCAATGGCTAAGATTAAGTAGAAATCGATCCAAGTCTTTTTCTAGAAGATTCTCACCATGAGTTAATTAATTCCTTTTACTTAATCATATTTCCTAAGTTTAGACTTGGGAAATATTAAAAACTGGCTAATTAATTTAATTAAGTCGTCTCTAGGTGGAATTTCCAGAAACGATTTGTGGGTATTGGAGAATGCATGTATTCTAACCTCTGCCAAATCTTGAGGCTAGAGCACATCCATTGCTATGAAAACTAACAGGTTGAAGTATTGCATATGTAAATTTGGAAAAACCCTAAGTCCTTGGATCACCCTTTCAATCTATATTGTTTGGACTTAAATTGGCTCAGGAATTCGCCCTTTGAGATAGTGAAGAACTAGCTTAACAAGAGATAAGATTACTGAAGTGATAGTGGGTTGCTTATCTAAGTGACCCTTGGGGTCTCACTTGTATGGTTGGGACTTTTACATTGAGTGAGAACCTAGGGGGGAACATGTCCCACAGAAGGTTACTTGGGAGCGGGAGTGAGGAGCGACATTTTCAAAAGCTCCCGGGTCGGGAGCGGATTTTTATATAATATATATTTTAATATATTTTGATGCATATATGTCAACAAAAGCATGTAGAATGATGAATTAGATATAAAAGGCATAAAAACATGGATTAAACCATATAACATCAATTATGTAGAAATTATAATCTTCATCAACCATGTCCACAAGTTACAAGTTCTCATTTATATAGCATATAAGGGTGCACATAATCAAAATAACATTGAGTGCAATCCATCTTTGAACTGAAAATACATCAACAAATAGGCTCTAGATGGCCTCTAGCATCCAAAAAAATCATGCTACAACAAATAGCTACATATCATCAAAATCATTCCCTATCTTGGGATCTTTGTCATTAATATCACCCTCTAAGCAATTAACATAAGATAGAAAAAAATGTAGCATGTCAAGTCAAGATTTTGTTTGGGTGATGGGTACATTTTAAGTAGGGTTATGATAGAGGAGTTCGACAACCAATGTCACTAACATCAAGGTACATAGAGGGCTTGATGCTCTTTGATTAAATACAAGTCCCATACCCTAGTACATGACAAAATCCAATGGAAACATTGCAATCCCCCCAATCCTGAAATCCTAAAAAACTGATAAGTCTATTGGATTTTGAGTGAGATCTAAAATTCTACTTTCTCCATATGAAATCCAATGAGGTCGGAACCACTCGCAAACATTCCGAGTCATTTCATGGTAATGTTAAAAATTTAAGTGAAAGGATGAAAATGAAAGATAAAGGAGAATTTCATTTTTACTTTAAGAATTTAACGTTACCATGGATTGCATATCAATACTAGGGACATAAGTTTGAATATTAGGCTGCCCTACTCAAAGACTCTTGTTTCTTTGAAAATAATTTGCGTTTGGAAAATCTTTGTGACAAAATTTTTGTGAAAGAACTAGGGAGCAGATTTTTTTATTTGCGGGAACACACTCCTGGGTCGCTCTCGATTCGCTCCCGCTTGGAGTGCTCTCCAGGAGCGATTCGAAGGGGGGGAGCCACTCCCCCACAACCCTGGTCCCACAAATACTTCGAAACAAATAGGCCTTTCCTTGCCAATCGTTTGCCAGAAAATGTAGACAAGAGGCCCTTGTTACCACTAGGGGATGGGAATGTCTAGATTGGGCATGATGTCATATCCCAGGCATCTGGTGGACCCTCCAATTTATTCCACATGTTTATCATTCAAGAATTATTTATCAATGACTACGATTGAGCAATCCCTTGCACACTCGATTAATAACAATTGCATATATCACAAGATTTTTGCTCAAGTTTTAAATCTAGTAAATAACTAGATGATGTAGTATGAAGTTGCTGAAAATTTCCAAGTAAGGATTTTTCTTTCGTTAAAAATGTTTGAAATGGATATGGTTTAGTAGTGCTTGAAAATCACTTATTTGTATTGAAATTAGAAATTCTTTCTTGGTCTTCACATATCTTAGTTTGCTTAGTTTGGAAGTCCTTTTGCTTTAAATATTTTGGATGAGTGCTGGGTTCACTTTGTTGGTATCGATGAACATGGAGATGTTCTAAATTGAAATTAAAATAAGTAAAAAATAACCATGATAAATTTTTTCTGGTTTTTATATGACCTCATATATATAATTATTAATTTGATTTGAGAATTAGTAATGTTGACCATGGTTGAGTAATCCTTTGCACACTTGATGATTAAGAAATGCCAAGACACTGTCGTAGTAATTTTTCCCATGTGTGAGATCTAGTACATAACACGATGTAGTGTCAAGTTTCTAAAACTTCCTAGTTAATGCTTTCACCTTCTTGAAAATATTTTTGAAAAGGGTAATGGCATAAAAAATCTCTTTCTTATCGAAATCATAAAATGTTTATTGGCCGTTGCATATGCTATTCTAGAAGTAATTATGCTTTGAAATATTTTGAAGAAGGATTGTGTCCACTTGTTGGCATAGACATACTTGAAGATGTCCTAACTTGAATTTAAAACATGGCAATAAAAATCATGGTCAATGGTTTTCCTTTTTATACCTGATTTTTCATAAATTATATATTTTATTGTATTTATGTATCTTCTCTCTCTATTTCATCACTTTGAACTTTTTTTGTTGCTCTCCTTCAGCAACATAGAAACCCTATATAATCCTGGTTTCCCTTTCATGTTCATTGTTTATTTTTCACAGGCATTGATAGATGAGTACATAAATGAAAGTTACTAGGTTGTGTTGGAAATACTGAGAGGGGGAGGGTGTGTGGGGGGGAAGGGGAGGGAGAGGGAGGGGGTGAGGGGGATGAATCAATATTTATTTACAATTGGTATATTAGGTGAGTCTAGATCACTTGATTAAACTATATTCCAAGATGTACAATAAGAAAATAATTTTATTAATAAAACTGAAGAGGACTCCAGTCCTTTTACAAACAATCAGGCTCCAACCTACACAATAAAATTCTAACTCCTTCAAGGCTTGAACTCTGAATGAGGACTCCAATCCTCAAATATCAAACCAGGCTCCAATCTGGTCTCAACGAGGCTCTGACCTCTTATGAGGATTCCAATTCTCAAAAGTCAATCTTGGCTCCAACCCGGTTTCTTACAAGGCTCCAACCTTGTATGAGGACTCCTATCCTCTAGGGCTCCAACCCTCTCTACTTGCTTCAATCTTTTAAGGTGGCCTCAATACTGCTTCAAGTCTTCCAAAAAATTCTTCAACAAGACTTGAACCAATACTTCAACAATACTTCAAGGATGTCTCCAATATTGCTCCAACAATGCTTCACATACCGCTCCATGATCTACTTCAACAAATGCTTCTAGATCTGCTACAAAATGGCCTCAAGATACTTCAAGGTCTGGTTCAATTCAATGTCAACTTCAGCAAGACTTCAAGATTCATTGAAAGTGTCTCCAAGGCTCTTCATGTCTTCCCGAGGTCTGCTACAATATTCTTCAAAGGCTGCTCGAATTCCACAAGAGAGAAGCTCCAAACAAATTCAAATCTGCTCCCAAAACTGCTTTAATTGCTGCTCAAGGAATATCAAGTTTGTTGTAATATCCCAAACGAGATATTTTGGCTAATTTTGCTGTAATTTAGCTTAACCAATTTTTTTTTCATAAAATAACCATTCAACTAATAGAAGATTCCCATGTAAAATTAAACAGGAAAATACATGCAATACAAACATACAAGTGCCAAAATAATCTCAGCTTTATTAATATATATGAACTGGAGTTTACATGCTGAACTGAGAAATCGCTGAGATAGAACTTGCCTCGAGGATCTGCTGCAATGCTGCATGGGCCCTTCACCAAAACTGAATTGAACTGCCACTGCTAAGCTCTCCTGTGAATTCTGGATGAATTCACCAAGGGGAGATGGGTGCTCGCCCAATCTCTCTAAAATTTAAATCACTCGAGGGTTTCCGTCCTGGGGCTACCAATGGAGTAGAGAACCAGGTTCTCAACCTCACATACAAAAAACAATATCAAAACCAAGATGTCCTCCAATGGCCTCTTCCTCCTCCTTTATAGATCTGATGGATTCCTATTTTATTATTATTTTAATCATGGAGCACTTTTCCCTCTTTTATTTCAATTAAAATATTCTTTTTAAAGCGGGAAAAGGGTGAATTGGCCACCATGTCTCCTTAGGTCACTGAAACTCACATCTAACCATCCTGTCCTGTAGATCTTCTCGTTCCGGTTCCAACGAGCTATTACACTAAGGTGTTCTCTCAAATATTCCTCCCGGAATGCCACCTTAAGCATAATTAATTGAGTCAAGTCCAATAATAACTCCGTTTTTTGAAAGTTGTCGGAATGCATCAGAACGAAAGACAAACTATGTGGACGATGGAATATAGCAAGCGAATGCCATCGGACCTCATAGAAACTCCTCAAAACCCCTCCAAAAGCCCCTGACCCCGCTGATGACACCAACCTGCACATGTGACCTGTCTGCCCCAAACTCTGAAAGTCCATCCTAACCATGTCATAAGGAACACCAGAAAGAGGAACATTACATTTTTGCACTAGAGAGAGAGAGACTCCAAAACTATTCCAAGTCTGCTCTTAAAAAGTCTTCGCTTCTCAGTGATTCTAGATAGACTACAGCTTCATGCCAACCTCAACCCAGACCTGATGACAGCTTGATCACTGGCCATTCTTCACGATAAAACTCGAATTTTGTTAGAGGACCTCGACCTCTTTTCACAGAAAATCTTCCACAGACTTGGGCACTCTCTTACATAGAACACACCACAGAAGATTCAGCCTTATTTCAGAAATAATCTACAGAGAAATTCGTTATTAACCCACAGAAATATTTTTCTCAGATCCAAAGTTGTATTCTGTCTTCTTGACCGTATACTTCTTGTGCTTCCACAGGTCCTAGTCCATATCTTCTCTTCCTTTGGCCCTGTCCACAGAGATTATGCATAGATCAGTGTTTTTGTGATGTTCCCAATTTTGTGCATTCAAAAATCACTGAGAAGTTTTGCAAATTTTTGGATACTATTAAAAAGGGAAAATATTATTTTGTGAGAGAAGGGAGAAATTATTATTTATTGGTATGGCAGCAAAATAATATTTTATTGGAGGAGGAAGACAAATCATTATTTTAATGGAATCACGGCAAACTAATATTTTAATGGAGAAAGGAGGCAAATTATTATTTTATAGGAATAGTGGCAAATTATTATTTTATTCAAATGGAGGCAAAAAATGGAAAAGGGCCCCACCAATAAAATAATAAGGAAAAGGGGGAGAATTTAGAAGCTAGAGGGAGGCTCCATGAAGAATTATAAAAGGAGGAACTCAATGGCCATTCATTCTATTCCTATCCTTTCTACTTGACATTGAGAAGAAGCTCAAATGAATTTCAAGAGTTTCAAGCGAAACTCTAAGACAATTTTGGTGGACTTCGAGTGCCACCCTAGTTATCTTTTGGGGAGATTACTTCAGGTCTTCCATTTGTGCTTATTGCAGGGTTACAAAGATTTCCGAATCGACCATTCCAGATCAGAAGCTTGAAGAGGGGTTGTATTGTATCATTTAGGATTGTCTTTAAGCAGGGTTTATGAACAGCTAGGAGGGCTGATTTTAATCTCAAGGAAGGCTGAGCTATTGATTCAAGTCTCCAAGGCACAACTAGATTATCACACTCATAATTTACAGTGCCAAAGACTTGTCATTTGCAGAGATCTAATTGACTTCTTTTGCCCAGAATTAGGCCGAATTTATTGTGCATCAGGAAGAGGCCAATTTCTGCTATCATAGAGGGCTGATTCATTCCAGTAGGGAGGCTTAATTTCTATGATATCGGCACTTAATTTCCAGAGGCTGAGTGATTTATGGGAGCAATTTAAACCAGATCCATGGTACAAATTTTCAGTGTTGCAAACATCTCGATAATATCCCAATTTGATCTCGAAATAATGATTTTTTGGCCTAGCCGATGTTTGCCGATTTTTACCGATATTTTCCCGATTTTTACGTTTTTTTGGTTTTCTGGACCCTTGCCGATTTTATCCCGATTCCGATGTTCGCAAGATTGCAAATTTTAGAGGGTTTTATGTCAAGAAGAGAGGGCAGAATTATCTTCAAATTTCTAATTGAGTTCCTATGACCATAATTGAAGAAAAAGAACCATATGTTAGTTCCAGATCTAAGACCTTTGCCTTAGGTCGAGTTCAGTGGTTCAAGTCATCTTGTGGTTGTTGTTAAGTCAGTGTTAGAGGCTGAGTTTTTCTTCATTGTGGGATGAGTTTGTGACCATTTCTAATGTGCTGAAGATACATCCCTGTTGCTTGATGTAGTCACTGCGAAGGGGAAAGTATTACGCTTGGTTGTTGTTAAGTCAGTGTTAGAGGCTGAGTTTTTCTTCATTGTGGGATGAGTTTGTGACCATTTCTAATGTGCTGAAGATACATCCCTGTTGCTTGATGTAGTCACTGCGAAGGGGAAAGTATTACGCCTTCCTTATTGCTGGTGTATTTCGTGGAAGCTATTTGGCTGAGTTTGGTGCCTTCCAAGGGTGTATTTTGCTGCTCTTGTGCCTGGAACGTGTTGCTGGAATATCCCTGGGCAGAGTACCAAGTTCCAGATCTTTGCTATAGCCATTTTGGGGCCTAAAATTCTGAGTTTTTACTGCTGGAGTTTACTCATAAATATGACTGATATGCTGAAGCTTTAATGCTGAAATAAGTTCCAGGTTATTCCATCCTTGTCATTCTCTGTCTATGCTGATTTTTAGTTAATGAAGGGACTGTTTTTGCATGAATTTATTGTTATGTAAACATTGCACCAGCATTTTATATATTTCTGGGTATAAGATAAATCAGTCAAAGATATTTGGATACTCCATTATGGTGTGCCTTATTTACTGTGCAAGTTTGTTTGAAAACTAATATTGAGAGGCCACCTGCAACACTTTGTGAACAAACTATTTGTCGAAACCCCACAATGAGTAACACCTTATAAACTCAGAAATTTCTGTGGCTATTCTTAAGATATTCCGGGTAGGGACATTACACTTTTGTTCTACAGAAGTAGACTGTAGACTAAAGCTCCTCTGAATGCCTTAGCAGCTTTCAAATCTCACAAACACTGCTCAACAATGCGAATCGTTCCCCTATATTATGCTGGCACTAGACCACCATAACAACACCTGCAGACAAACACAGTAAATAGATACTAAACAAGCAGGTCCCAGGAAGTTGACTTAAAGAGATACTGAACCAAGTAGCTGTAATAGAACCGTGATAATATACTGCTGGAGCTCAAGTGCCACGGAAGAAATCCAACTTTCTGCCACTCTCATGTGCACACAATTCAGTCCTGTACCCAGAGGATTCACCACAGGGAATATACCTCAGGTTCTTCGTATTTGTGTCACAGATATACTTCAGAACTTCCGCTCCTCTGTCACTGATATGTATACCTCAGATCCGAGTTGCTTTTCTTATCTGTGCTTGATCGAATTGGATACCCAAATGAGGGGGAATTAGGTTCTATTTAGACTTGTTCAATGATGAAGGGACATGTCTTTTTGAGGAGGCTGACTTGTTCTTAAGATCTGACCTGTACATTTCTACTGTTATTGAGTCCATTCTTTTGTTTTTGGATCTCATTTGACTTCTCTGTTTGGGCAGAAAATATATTTACTGAATGGGCACCAAATGCATTAATTTGAATAGCTTACCAGGGCTTCCAGCATAGGAGATATTTGGAGTTACTTTTGATAGTCAGAAGGTTCTAGCATAATAAGATCTTCAAGGTCTTAGAAAATTGTGTATATAATTTTCTTAACCTGCTTAGGGAAATGCCACTCATGTAGGAGGAATTGGTAGCTCAGGGAAGTGCCACTCATGTAGGAGGAATTGGTATCTTTATCCAAGGTGCAGAGAAGACTGAACAAGATGTATAACCATGCAATCCTTGCTTTGCCATCAATGGCAACTTCTCAACAGACTCAAGCTAAATCATAGGTACCTTTAGGGTTATTAATGATTAGCTCAGAAACATTTCACCCTTTTTTTATAAAATATGCATAGTTTGATCTAAACCATAGTACATATAGGATCATTGATGATTACTTTGGAAGCATTGTACCCTTTTCATCAATCTGGCAAGAGTGGATGCCTTTATCTCAATTCAAGGCAACTTGGAAATTCTGGTTTTAGTGCTTATTAACTGTTTAAAATATCTTAGTTCCGTTGGATTAGTGTTGCTATTCTAATCCATCTTTTAGAGACAACGTTATTCTACAAAGATATTGCTTACCATCAGCCATTAATTTAATGTTTTCAAACTAGTTCAACCTGACTATTATTATTATAAAAGTATGTGTGTGTTGCAAAATGCATTTATGTATAACATGTTAAAATCATATGACAGTTTTGCTTTCTTTCTCTAAAGCTTTTGAAATTCAATGTATAAGCTTATGGACATGGCTGCAAATTTCCAGGTTATTGCCACGACACTAAATCTTGTGGAAAAGAGATTTCCATATTCTTCCCAACAAGTTGTTGTAAACAAGAATACTCCATATGAAGATATTTCTGAGCAAACAGTTGTAAACAAGGATCCTCCTTTCCAATATAAAAAAGCTGTGGTCAAGTTTTCCACTTCAGGTAAGTTTTAAAAAATTGATATGGTTTGGTTTTTGCTTTGTTGTCAATTCTAGATTGTATGATTTTCCAAGCAGGCATTCATTGCACCCTTGCAGTTATTCTACATGCTTGACATCTTATTGCTGCTTATGCCTTTGATCTCCTATTTTTAAGTTTCTCTTGTCTTGGCAGGTGAAAAGAAAAAAAATGGATTTCTTGTTGGAGAAGATGTGGAAGATTGCATAAGAAATATGCAAAAAAAAAAATTTTCCCAAAGGAAAACCTCGTTTGGAAGACTTAGGAATGTTTTCCCATATTTATAGATGGCATCCATAGTAAAATTGTTGATATAGACTATTGTGCCTAACTCAAAGTGATTTGAACTAGGTACTTGTTGGCACAGAGTAACCAAATGCCCAAAAACATTGGCGTTAATTGGTTAACCACTTGGGCTGCACGAAGAATAAGTTTATTGCAATTAGAACTTGTTACTGCTCAAATTAGCAGTGTTGGTGAGGCTCAACCAAGACTGCTATATGGTAAGCGTTATTAGGAATACACCCACTGTCACCTCAACGTATTCCTCTCGCTTTTGGCCAACTCGCACTAAAAGCCATGGGCGGTATTCCTACACAAAACAACTCAACCAACAAATTAGTAGACCAGTGCCTTATTTTAATAAATGGAAGAGGTAGGTGTTAGTGTGATAGAAACAATTTGATCTGATTTGTAATATAACAATCAATTAATCACACATACAAACAAATGAAAGGTACTCAATATGCTTGAAATATATGCCTAAAATACCACAAATAGAGTGCAGCAACTTCTTACCATTATAGACTGTTACTTAGAGCTTTTATACCTATTATATATGGTTGTAAGAAGTAAAAAATGCTTGTTGTTCATACTTGTAACTTTAGTATTTTTGAAGAGTGCAGCAGGCCAACTAGCATAGGGCCGCTTCAGGGGGCTGAAATTGACCTTTGGTGATCCTGAAACTCAAGGAACTTGATTAAAGATGTTAGTACTATCAAATAGCTTTCCAATGTGTTAAAATTGACAACTACAAGATGAACTTGCCCAAGGAAAAGCCCAACTATCCCAAGGAGGAACCACTACCCTTCAAAAGAAACTTCAAAATTGGTCAAAGAAAATTTATATTATGAGTTTGATGAGTCGGCCCAGTGAAGTCTACAAGTCGGCCCCACAAGGAAAAATTATCTCTCCAAAGCCACATATAAATAGACCTTATGTTGGAGCTCACTTGGACATCATCAAACATCACAAACAAGTTCGATCATCTCTGAAATTGCAAGAAATACTTCACACGTTCGAAGGAGAGAGATAATTCAAACTTGTGTTTGATTTTTCTGTTTTGGGACTGCATTGACCAGCATTGACTCTCTTTGACTTGGGCTGATTTGATTTGATCTGATTGAATTTCTTATCTGTTTTGGAGTCCGAATTGAAGGAGGCCTTGTCTGAACTGTTCTGGGCACTTTGATTGGCTTTGATTGCAGGTTGACTGTAGAAGTTTGACTGAATTGTAGGAATGAATTTGTCACTGTTTTTGACTGAGCAAGAAAGGCTGAATTTATTGCTGGGTTGACCAAACTTTTTTGGGTATTTTGACCATTGAATTTTGCAGATGTAGTGTTACATCAATGTTTCAGCAACAATTTCTTAGCCAGACATCAACTGGCTTTGACACACAAATGACTCTTTAGAGTCTATATATAGATAAATCCTTGAAGTGGAAAAATAATGGCTAGTTGGCTGATCCTCGTCAAAATAATCTCGGTCGTCGAAAAATACTTGATCATCTTTTAATCTTAGATGTTGAATTTTTATTTTTGAGGAATTTTCAATTTTTTCTTTTAATTCCATTTTTATTAGCTCAAAATTAATTATTGTGAGCTAATTTCCTCAAAAATTTGACTTTGACTTAACCACCAAGGTCCAAGGGTCAAATTTTTCTTGAAATATCCAATATTCCCTTGGTGGAGGAGCTTAAAAAATTAATTCTATTAAGACCCACGAATTTTTCCACTTGGAGAATTTAATTTTCCTATCAATTTAATTTCGACTCTAAATTAATTAATTTTTTGGCTTAAAATTTATTTAACTTTTTGTTAGAAAAATTAATTAATTGACATTTGAGGGGATTTAATGTTTTTTCCACCCTCTAATATTTTAACCATGGTGTCTAAGTATGAGGGAGCACGCATTAAAATATTTTTTACATAAGATTTACAATACAACCTTGAAAGGGGGAATACCCGTTCATCTTAGACCCTCAAAATACATACCCAATCTGCGACCAATATGATCTAGTAGACCAAGTGATTTGTAATAAAATAATTTAGCCAATTAGCTTAAATTATCCCCAAATCACTTTTACATAAGACTCGACTAAAACATTAGGACTCACTTAAGACTTTGACGAAGAATTCCACACTAGCTTTCAGGTGAGGTTGGAAGGAAAAACTCTGTCGACCATCTGTGTTTAGAAACACAAATGAATCAGTGAGACAAAAAACCTTTTAGGATGAAACTCTCTCCAAAATAATAAGCTTACCTACGTTGTTACATACATTCATGGTCTTACTAGCATCATTTACATTACAAAACTTGTAGAATGGGTTTACAATGACACATATAAACTGTTGAAAGATGATCCGATTGTTTGAAAAATCTTTGGTATATTTGCTTCCTTGAACTTTGGGAAAAAGTGTGCAATATCTAGCTCCATATGGGGACACGTTGCTTGCATGAAGTAATGTGGGAACCCCAAAATTCTGCATCTAAGAAAACAAAAAGTCGATCAAATAGATATCCATTCAAAATCGAAATCATCATGTATACATAGTAAATGTCACTAGAATAGAAAAATCTACTCTAAAAAATTGAAATATAAAATACATAAAATTAACGCATGCAATAAAACTATGTAATGACATGAAACAAAAGGGAGTAGGGTTAGAGATACTATACAAAACGATGCACTATGGCATCAAATGTCATCGATGAGGCACAATCTTGAGCATCTCCTCGTTGATTGGTAGATCAATGGGTTGCTTTATAGATGTCCCTTGTTGAAATTTGACCCTCTTCGGTTGGTGTAATTGCTCATCATTGTGCTACATATCTCTGTCAAACTGAAACCTTTTCCTTTTTGTTCTCAGAGGAGGGGATGGGTGTTGAGATTTTGTATAGTTGGTGTAGCATCGGGTGTGCTCTAGCCCTGAAATCTTGTGGAGGGGCTAGGACACACTTGAACTCCAAAACCCAGAAAGTGTTTTGAGAAATTTCAGTTGGTGTTCAAGTTATTCAAATAATTTATTATTTTAATGGATTTCCTAAGTCTAAACTTAGGAAAATTAAATAATTAAAGTGAATTAATTAACACATGTGCTGAAATGTTCTAAAAGACACAGATCAAATAGTCTTTTAATCTCAGCCGTTGATGAATGTTTTAATCTCGGCCGTTAAAGGGTTCAACGAAAAAGTATAAGAGAAAGGCTTGAGGGTCAGTTGGAGACACACACAATTGTAGAGCTGAGAAATAGATCTAGAATTCTAGGGCAGGGTTTGCTAAGAATTTCCGGAGGAATTTTTTGCAGTGAGGGGTAGTATTGGCTGAGGGGATGATCTGATCCCGGAGCCAAGAGTCAGTAAGAGGCAAAGTAGCAACAAACAAGGACAACGCAGAGAAGCAGAGGGCAACAACAACAGCTACGCAGGTTAGCGCAGAGGCTCTAGAGGGCTTCAGAAATTACGTGGAGGGTCTCCAGGGCCAACGTAAGGCCTGCGTCACCCTCTCAGGGGTTACGCAGTTCCTCTTTGGGCAGCGCAGTGGAAATCTGAGGCTAGCAGGGTTGACGCTGGGGCTTCAGGGGCAGCGCTAGGGTTTCTAGGGCCAGATCCGGGCTGAGTGTTGTAAATCCCGTTTGAGGGTGTGGATCAGTCAGATATTTGGTCTTGGAACATCAGGTTAGCTGTAGATACCTTTTATTCTCTGTCGGGTTTTCCAGATCTGGAACCCAGATTTTTAGTACTCAGAATCTACTTAATAAAATAAACCCTCATATCTGCTACATTGGTTTTCCCGCTTTGGGTATCTCCGGGGACTTATGTCCAAAAATCAATGTGTTACTTTGTTGGATGAGCTTATTATTCAATAAATGATCTGCATGTGTAGACTGTAGTTGTGTTTATTTCGGTATTTTTAGAATCTATTTTCTGGAAATAACTTGTAATAATTTAAATCAAGTAGGAGAAATAAACCATGATACTGCAGTAGAACTTTCACATGGTATCAGAGCAAAAGCAGATCAAGCTGAATCTCCAGCAATCAACTGAAGAAAATTTTGTTTGCAGGGGGGCAACAAAAGTAGCAGATCCGGAAAGTGCAACTTGACAACAGAAGAATGCAAATCCAGGAAAGGAAAACGCTGTAGCTGCAGAAGGCCATCAAGGTTATGCAGAGCCTTCCCAGGCTAGCGTAAGGATTGTGTCACCTAGTCTGGGGTTACGTAGTCCACTTCTCAACAGTGCTAAGGCTACGTTGGGCCAGTCAGTGAGACACAATCCAGTCATTTCTTCAGCTGCAGAAAAGTTTTGCCAAGATCTGGAAGTAGTGCTTCAAATTTTCAGCAGTGCTGGTGGTGGAGATTCTATAGGTACAAAATTATGCCTAGCTAAGTCAATAAAGGCGGGAGGAAGACGGTTACTCAGTAGATCTGAGCCAAACAGATTTGCGATTCGATCAAAAGGATCAAAGAGTGCTGTCCAATTGTGTTTGGGTGAAACATTTCTAGGAGGGAAGTCAGTCTTCAACATAAGCAGTTACTAGAGGGTTTCTAGTCACCACGAAACCCAGGTCGAGAGTTTCTGTATCCACAGGAAGAGGGAGAAGAAGTAATTTTCTGCCAGATCTGAGCTAGATGGCTTCTCATGGATTGAGAGACCAAGACAGATTGGACGGTGTGTCCAAATTTGTCATTTGGAGGGCACAGATCCTATTAGTCCTAGATGAGTACGGCATCAAGGACCATGCAACGAGTGTCCCAGCTGTGCCTGCAGATCCTGATCCTCTTAAGAAATTCAAGGAGAATCAAGCGTGGACAAAACGTTTGATAATGGACGGTGTGAAGGATCACGTTGTACCATATATTGCTGAAAAGACCACAACAAATGACATGTGGGTCGCTCTAGACGCGATGTATGAAGGAAGCTTCGTCCAACGGAAGATTCTCTTAGAGAAGCATTTGAGGCTCTTCCAGATGCAAAAGGGTGATGAAATAGATTCTTTCATTTTCTGACTTCAGACCATCTGAGACCAATTGGTTGGCATAAGTGCAACTCTAGATGAAGGGCTCTTAGTGAGGACTGCCCCGAATGGAGTCTCTGAGGAATGGGAAACATTTGTCCAGAGTATCTTGGGAAGAGCAGTGTTACCTTCCTGGGCAGACATGTGGGCTATCCTTCGCCAAGAGTTGATCAGGAGGATCACCAAGAAGCAGAATACTAGTGGTGGGAATGTAAAAGTGAAGAAAGAAGAGGAAGATGATGCAACCCTTGCATCAAAGGAAAGAATAGTAGTAGGGAAGAAGAAGAGGGACCTTTCCAAGATCTGGTGCTTTAACTGTGGTGAACTTGGACACTTTGCTAGCACTTGTCCTAAGAAGAAGCACAAAGGAGCTTCTGATTCCAAGACAGCAGCAGCAAAGGATGATGGTTCAGATGATGATGTAGCCATGAGTGCTCATGTGCCTCGAGAGAAGAGGTGGGGTGACATGGATCTGTAGAACATCTACAGACAGTGGTGAGATCCTTGAGTCATCCCTATTCTTGGATCACATACGAGCTATGGGAGCCTTAAGATAGTAGCGAGATGAGTCGGGAGATGGTTGCAGAAGGTCACATTGAAGCGGAAGAGGGAGCTGAAGAGGGACAACGTAATGCAGATGCAGCAGCAGCGTGGAGGCAACACCGCAAAGGGGCTGATGGGACTTCAGCAACGTAGAGAGGCTGTTGTCACACAATGCGGTGTTGCAACTTAACTTTGCCTCCAGGAGGACAACGTGAATCAACATCTAGGGAGCTTCAGTTATAGATGCAACTTGACTTGTCTGTCAAACAATTGGGCAAGAGTCCTTCAGTTGCTTACTTCTCGGCAACTGAATTGCAATGCAACAGTTAACAGTGGCAATGCTATGGGCAACATGATGCAGCAATTTGAGAGGGCACTGTAGTACAGATGTGGCAGTGTCAGTGGCAGTGGCATGGGCATCAGTACAGAGAGTAGCAGTGCAGTGGATGGAGGGCATCAGGCCAAGCATCAGCAGCACAGAATCCAACTTCAAGATCTTGTAGTGCATGGTGTGAATGCATTGCTAGAGCACACTCCGTGCTAGGAGGGAGTGTTGAGATTTTGTATAGTTGGTGTAGCATCGAGTGTGATCTAGCCCTAAAATTTTGTGGAGGGGCTAGGACACACTTGAACTCCAAAACCCAGAAAGTGTTTTGAGAAATTTCAGTTGGTGTTCAAGTTATTCAAATAATTAATTATTTTAATGGATTTCCTAAGTCTAAACTTAGGAAAATTAAATAATTAAAGCGAATTAATTAACACATGCGCTGAAATGTTCTAAAAGACATGGATCAAGCAATCTTTTAATCTCAGCCGTTGATGAATGTTTTAATCTCGGCTGTTGAAGGGTTCAACGAAAAAGTATAAGAGAAAGGCTTGAGGGTCAGTTGGAGACACACATAGTTGCAGAGCTGAGAAGTAGATATGGAATTCTAGGGCAGGGTTTCCTAAGAATTTTGGGAGTAATTTTCTATAGCGAGGGGTAGTATTGGCTAAGGGGATGATCTGATCCTGGAGCCAAGAGTCGGTAAGAGGCAGAGGAGCAGCAAACAAGGACAATGCAGAGAAGCAGAGGGCAGCAATAGTCGGTATGCAAGTGCTACGCAGGAGAACGCAAAGGCTTCAGAGGGCTTCAGAAATTACGTGGAGGGTCTCTAGGGCCAGCGTAAGGCTCGTGTCACCCTCTCAGGGGTTACACAGTTCCTCTTTGGTCAATGCAGTGGAACTCTGAGGCTAGCAGGGCTGACGCTGGGGCTTCGGGGGCAGCGCTGGGGTTTCTAGGGCCAGATTTGGGCTAAGTCTTGTAAATCCCGTTTGAGGGTGTGGATCAGTCAGATATTTGGTCTTGGAACATCAGGTTAGCTGCAGATTTCTTTTATTCTCTGTCGGGTTTTCCAGATCTGGAACCCATATTTACTGTACTTAGAATCTACTTAATAAAATAAACCCCCATATCTGCTGCACTGGATTTCCCGCTTTGGGTTTCTCTGGGGACTTATTTCCAAAAATCCATGTGTCACTTTGTTGGATGATCGTATTATTCAGTAACTGATCTGCATGTGTAGATTGTAGTTGTGTTTATTTCGGTATTTTTTTGAATCTATTTTCTGGAAATAACTTGTATCAAGCAGTGGAAATAAACCATGATACTGCAGTAGAATTTTCACAATGGGCGGTAGAATAAAGCAAAGTGATAGACTGGCTGGACAAACTCTGATTCTAAGTGCGGTGGATGACTTTGTGGCATGACCTATTCACCATTCTCCAATCTCTTTGGGACTTCCACATGATACCTTCTCTCTACTTCTCTATACAATTTGACCATGCCACCTATTGCTGTGGAATAGTGGCGTAAGATAGATCCATTTGAATAGAACTACCCAAATTGGCTGCAAACTTCCTAGAAAGAAGCATTCCCCATACATCTGGCACATCAATTTTTGCTATGTCCATGGTGATGATTCTGTATGGGTAATCAATTAAGGAGACCTACAGATTTTTAACCACACCAAGGACTTCAATCTTTCTAGAATCCATTGAGAAAATGTTATGATAAGGTCTAGAAATTCTTAAGTTTAACTGTTCCATAACTTTCTTAGTCATAACATTTGTAGATGCACTAGGGTCGAGCATGCAATTATGGAGCAAGCGATCATTTGTATCTAATGTCAGAAAGAAAGGCTGATGGTTTGCATTAGTCATATAGAAATTTAAGTCTTTTAACTTGATTTCTTCATATTTAGGCTGAGTATCCAATCTTTCCTGTTGAGTAATTCCTAAGGCCTTGAAGAATGAAGCTTTTTGTGATGGAATCTTCAACAATTCTAAAACTGGGACTGACATTTTGACGTTATTAATCCAGGCTGTACAATCCACCTTTAATCTAGACTTATACCTTTCAGAGGGAACTTGTTTATTTTGGCTCTAACCTTTACCTCTCCTTTGATAGGTATAACCAAGGAAGCAAACATCGCGATTTAATTGCAATGTTTTCAAAAAATCGCGATTTTTTCGACAAAACGATTAAATTGGCGATGTTTTGCACGATTTTTTGAAAAAATCGTTGATCGGGAAAAAATCGATTTTATAAAATACGATGACATATTTCATTACTATAAGTTCCAAAATTCAATTTTTTTTTTGTCATTTTTACGACCCTCTCATTTCAAGCACACCTACAGCAATTTTGGCGATTAATGATAAATAATTAATTATTGAAATTTTTAACATTACCATGAAATGACTCAGGATGTTTAAGAGTGGTTTCGAACTCATTGGATTTCATATGGAGAAACTAGAATTTTAGATTTCACTCAAAATTCAGCAGACTTAATGGTTTTCAGGGTTTCATGGTTTGGGGATTTGCATTGTTTCCATTTGATTCTATTATGTGTAAGGGTATGAGATTAGCATTTGATCAAGAGTATGAAGTCCTTTAAGAACCTTGATGTTGGTGGCATTGATTGTTGAACTTTGTTGATGTTGGTGGTATTGATTGTTGAACTCCCCTACCATGGCCTTAACAAGAATGTACCCTTCACTCAAAGGAAAACAACTGGTTAGGCATGTTAATCTTTTTCTACAACATTTTAAGGTTGAGGAGATGAACCCTTCACTTAAACCAAAATCATTGGTTAGGCAATCCAAGTCTGAAGACTTTGAGCTAGATGATGTTTATGTATCTCTTGTTGATGATCCCATTTCTAGTAGCGATGAATCAATGATGAGTTTCATGAGGAGGAGGAGGAGGAGCAACAACAGGAGAGGGTGACTTTACTGCCACATGGAAGTGAAGGACGTTGGTCACACTCCACACAGCTCCACCAGTGCTTCAGGATCTGGAGCACAACAGAGTCCATTGCCAGCCCCGCCAGCTTCTTCGTCTAGAGGAAAAGCTGTTATATTTTCTCGCAAGAGGGGCAAAGAAAATCAATAGTATAGTTTATTTGGTGCATTCCTTTGTATATAACATTATGACTCATGATATGAGATACATTATTCTATTTTTTGTTGATATTTTGAGGTTGAGTTGAGACTCAGGACTTAGTATTCAGGACATGATTCACTATTATGTGTGATGTAGCACTAGACATGATATTACATGTCTTATATATTAGTTTTTTTTCATATTTATGTGTCAATGCATTTATTTTATGTTGTGAGTGCTTTAGATATTAAAAAAATTGAAAAAAAAATGAATATTTTTGTATGTGCCGATTTTTTCCCGATTTTTACGATTTTTTCCGATTTTTTCCCCTTGCTGATTTAATCCCAATCACGATGTTTGCAACATTGGGTATAACCTTTACTTTTGGCAAGTTCTAGAATTTGCCCTTGAGATGGCTTTTCACCATATCCTTGAGTAATGGGTTCTTTCTGTTCGTTGAAGGTATTGATGGCGAAGGATGAAGAAATCATGTCGACACATTGACTTTCCTTGGAGTTACCTTGAATTGTATTATTATCTTGTTGATTCCTACTTTCTTCCATGATTCTCGTAGCAAAGTCACACATACTTTCCTCATGGAAACTCTCACAAGGTTTGCAGAAAGAAATAGGCTCATCAATCATATTAGCAGACTCAAGTGGTGTAGGAGGCCTTTGATCATTCAAGGGATTTCTTCTTGGCCATGGACTATTGTAATTACCCCTATTGTTATTATTATTCCTAGGCGACGTATTCTACATTGAGACTCTTTCCATTTGTATTAACTGATTTTGCATCTCCCTTATTTGTCTGACATGTTCAATCTTCATTTCTTTCATTAATCATGTTAATTCCTTAATTGATTATGATTCTTCTTCTTCAATATCTTTTCCTTTAGGCTTGATTTGGACTATTTCAAAACTTGGGAATTCCGACTTTCCCGAGGATTTCTTATCCTTTTCCAATTCTTCAGTTGTGCTTTGGGCCATAGCCAAAGTAATGGGATGAGCACACCTTATTTTATATTGAGTCTCTATAGGGTAAGCCTCAAGACATTATTCCAGAATTGTCTTGTCAGGAGGCTTATAGTCTTGAGTCATATCCCTTAATAGTTTATTAGATCTTTGGTTACATTCTTCCACTATTTCATTTTCTCTTTTCCTAATAATGTTGAATTCCTTAACCAAATACTTTCCTACTCTCTTATCTTTGTACTTATCTTTGAATGCATCAAGAAGGGACCTCAAAGAATTGAAGGCATTGTCAACTTTATCCTGAAACCCATCAAGTGTTGAATTTCCACGACCTTGGGTCTAGGTTAGAGTCTTAAAATCTCTGACGTTACCAAACCAAGAATCTCAATAGAACTTGTTGACCACTCTGTGTCAACGACCCCATAGCAGTACACCCCCATTTTTGCAAATGAGATTTATCATGTTCGAGGTGTTCATGCCATTCAGATTTCATCATCAGTCGACAGTTTTATATATGATGTAAGCCCATTCTGCATGTTTATAATGTAAATGATCTTAGTAAGACCATCATGTATGTAACAACCTAGGTAAGCCTAGTATTTTGGTGACGATTTATATCCTAGGAGGTTTTTCGTCTCACTGATTCATTTGTGTTTCTCGACACAAATGATCGGTAGAATGTTCCCCTCCAACCTCACCCCAAAGCTAGGGTGGGATTTGTCGTCAAGATACTAAGTGAGTCCTAGTGTTTTCTATCTAGTCTTTGTAAAAGTAATTTGGGAATAATCCTAACTAATTGGCTAGATTGTTTTATTACAAATTACTTGGTCTACTAGATCATTTTTTGAGTCGTAGAATTGAGTAGCTATTTGAGGGTCTATTACAAATGGGTTTTCCCCCTTCATGGGTCAAATTGTAATATCTTGATGTAAAATATTTTAGTGCATGGTCCGTCATAGTTAGACACCATGGCTAAAGTATTAGAGGGTTGGAAAAATAATTAATCTCATCATGAGTCAATTAATTAAATTTTTTGGCCAAATTAAATTGAAAATCCTAAGCCATAAATTTAATTAATTTTATGTCCTAGGTAAATTTAAATTCTTCAAAGGCTAAATTCGTGGGTCCATAAAAAAAATAAATTTTTAACGGTCCCAAGCCAAGGGAATATTGATAATTTTGTGAAATTTTGGACCCTTGGGCCTTGATAGTTAAGTCAAAGTTAATTTTTTGAAGTAATTAACTCAAAAATATTAATTTTGAGTTAATTAAAAGGGAATTAATTGAAATATTCGAAATTCCTCTAAAAATAATAATTTCGACGGATGATATTAAAAGATAATCAAATCCTTTTCGACGGTCAAGATTACTTTGACAGGGATCAAGCGAACTAGCCGTTGGAGATTTTAATTTATAAATTAGAAATTTTTGCCCATTATTTGCATCCGATCTTTGAATCGTGCACTTGCTCTGAGAAGCTCTTGTAACTTTTGTTGATCAATAAAATAGAAAGACTTTGGGGTTACAGACTTTGGTGTTCTTTTTCCAGATCTATGTGGTAATATTGTTTCTAAAACTTTTCTACCTTTATTTTGCATTTGCTGGTTAATAGCCTTTGTGGATTGATCTGCATGCATGTATCTTATGCAAATTTATGGGTTTTCTTAAATTTCATTTTGATTTGATAGAAGTATCAGGTATCTATATTTCTTGATGATCTTATGGTTATTTTTAAATCACTATTAATCTAAAATTCGGATTTGAGTGTGCAGAGGTCATTATTCAGGATTTGGGCGTTTGGGGAAATCTTCAGCTAGATCAAACGACTCTCAGATTTCAAAAAATCTGAAAAAGCCCATTATCTCTTAATTTCTGAAGTTATCTTATGGATATTTTTTGCAGGGTTTTCTTAGGCTTGTGCCTCTCTTAAATTCTTCTCTAAATTGTGCAAAAATGGTTAAATCTGGCCAAGAGGGCTTTGGTCTAATTGATCTGTAGAATAACATTGTAGATTTGTAAGCATTGCTATTTTTCTCACTGAGGTTTAGGGTTTTCAATTTCTGTACATGTGTTGGGTTTCTGGGTACTTTCATTCTGGTTGTGTGCAGGTTATATTGGGAAATTTTAGAAAAAGTTTCAGATCTGAACCAGATCTAGGCCCTGGAGGGTAAGATTTGGTCTTAGGATCAAATTATCTGCAGATCTGGGCAGGATCTTGCCTCAAAGTATAAATTGCAGGTGCATTTAAATTAAAATTTTATTCTGCTGGTTAAAACTTTGGGAAAAATCGAAATTTGTGTGCACCAGTGTGCTTGCGTGTTCTGCCTGTAGCTGCTCCATTAACCTGCGTTTTTCTTGTTGCCTTAATTCGCTGCCATCAAATCGTTTTCATGGCTCTTTCCCTTGCTGCGCAGTCTTTCATTCCCCTTACGCTGCCATTTACCATCTCTGCTCGTCCTCCCTTTCTCCACGCTGCTTTTCCCTTCTTCCTCACATGGTTGCCCTCTCCTTGTCCATCCTGTACCCCTCTTCCCTACGTGGCTTCCTCCCTCTCCTCCTTGCGTCCCTCATCCCTATGTTCCCTTGTCCGCATCTCATCCTTCAACCCTCCTCGCTGTTGGTTTTCATCCGCATCCCTCAAGCTGCCTTTCTCTCCTGTTCGCTGCGTAGTCCTCCAAGCCCCTTGTCACCTCTGTGTGCGCTCATTCCTCTTGCCCTTACCTTCACCTCTGTCTTGTAGCTCCCCTTCCCTTCCACGTCTTCCCCTCACTGCCATCTTCTGCCTCTGCGATTTTCATTGCCGACGCCTTCCTCTCGAGCTCCCTCGTCGACTTTCACTCACGCTCCTCATTTTTCTTTCCAACGGTTAAACCTAAACAATATAACTTTCGACTTTAATTTCATGACCGTTGATTTTAATTTTTTTATGTTTGATCTTTGACATTTAAAATTTTTAACCTTTCATTTTTTAAGGTTTTAGATTTGTTTAAATTTTTATTTTTAAATTTTCATTAACTTTTAATTTTGTGGAAAAAATTTAAAAAAGTTTCAAGATTTTAATTAACTTCTAACTTCAAAAAAATTTAAAAAATAAAAATGAAAATTTTCAATTAACTTTCAACTTTTGTAAAAATTTTCATTAATTTCTATTTTTTTTAATTTTCGGGTGGTCTTGGGCGTCAAAAGGTTCTATGGTCAAAGGTAAAATTTCTATGGTCAAAGGTAAAATAAATTTTTACATATCTAAAGTTTGATTTTATGAAAAATTAAAATTTCTAGATTGGAATACTTAAGAAAATCAGTTGAATTTGGAATTGTTTAGCATTTAAATTTCACTACTCTTTCATGGTTATCGCTTTCGAAATTTAAATTGCTTAAGTCTCGCATCTGGATTTGACAATTTCGTGCTTAACATCTATTGGGATTGATCATCGTTTAATTAACTCTAACTGTGGTTTAAATTACGTGAATAGATATTTATTGCATATTTAACTTTGAGAGTGTTTCAAGTAATGGTAAATTGCATGTCCTTGTTTTCTAAATTGAGTATTTTTAATGTGTTTTCTTGAAGGTGAAGTTGAAAAGTTTTGAAGATATCTTTTTGAGCTACAACTGCATTAGAGTAATAAGCTTATGTTTAATTGGAAGTTATATTACATTGTTGAAAAGGCTTATCTTTCAGTTTGGTAAATTGAACATTTATTTGAGCAATTAAATATTGTGGTTATGGCTTAAGAATTTTGCTCTCATCTCGTGCGTTCACATTTTAGATTGGCTTGGCATTTAATAACGGGATAGTTATCCATTCTAGCAACATTTATCTATCAGCTACTTGAGCCTAATTTCATAACGTGATAATTGAATCCATAAGGCACTGGTTTCAAACTTATAATCTAATCAAATCTGTTAAATCTCTTAAACAAGTACTTGATCGTTTGACTGTGTCTCCTGAAATGGTTGGTTTCCAACTAGTTCTTCTTTCCATTTCTATAGGGTCTACCCCCTTAGTCTGCAAGGAGACAACTTAAATAGAAAGATTGGGGATCAGGTTGATAGCCCCTGATCTGAGCCGTTGTCGCGGTGCTTCGACATTCTGTGCGATAACAGAACTACTTTGCACACCGAAGTATAAACAACAGTAAATCACATATGGACAACATATAGGCAAGTTTTTAATTTTAAAATATAACTTCGTTATATTAACAACATATAATAAAACAGTCTAGGGCTCCCATACCAGGGATAATGACCCTCATACATCCACTAGTACAACATACAAAGCAAGATACTTTGACCATTTGGCTGTAGCATGCTTTATCAGCTCCTCTCGGTCGTATCCTGTACATGTCGAGTTCTTCGGCTCCTGATTTGCAACTTCTGCCTCTATCAATGCTCCAAGTCCATCTTGCCATTGAACCTCAGTGATCCAATCTGCTCTGGTCCATCAAGGGCACAACACATCGAGACTCCTATCAAGTTGTTCACAACTCCACTTGTGAACAACTCTCAATCTTCCCACTACTACTCCTCAACGACTCAGGGACTTTAGCCCACCATAGTCTTCTTGCGCTCATCCAATGAAGACCAACATAGGGCATAGAGGGTTGCCACCTATCACTGCAAGATGCCCATCTCCCACAATGAACACATGCTAGGAGGACTGCCCATCATTTGCTGTAGAGGTCCTTCTCGACACAGAAGTCTCGGGCTCCACAAAACTGTTCATGGTTGATCAGACCCTTGAGCTCTAACAACTGCCAGGCTAGCAGTCACCTTTGTCCATCAAGGTTTTGCACTTCGGATCCAACATGGACACTATCACCCTGTCCTCTAGTAGACCATAAGTGCCCAATATCGTCCAAACTTGGTCTTCTCTCATGTTGCCCTCCAACAGTCCATGAGAGACCAAGTCCACGCTGTAGCATTTGCTCCTAGTTAGGGCATCCCCACACCTGGGAGACCTTCACATATGGCTGCCCACAAACTCCACCAATCTGCCCTTTGCTATGTAATAGAGGAAATATTGCACAAATCTAGGCACCTAAATGTGTTCTTGCCTAGGACACCATCAAACCATCATACACGGGTCCATCTGCAACATACCTTACTGCTGTCCTCTTGCCTTCTGATCTAATATGCCTGTTGTCACCTTGGCTGCTTAGTAGGCCTCCCAACGATCCACGTTGGCTCCTCCAAACAACTCCTAAGGCCTCCTCAAGTTGCCCATCAAACTGATCTATGCAATACTCAACACTTTGACCCAAAACTACACTGCTGGTTCTGCTCCCAGGAAGATCCTTCACCTCCTTGGTAGATCATCCACTTGGCACAAACAGGATGCTCATCAAACTCATCCAAACATGGTCAAACCTTGACCGAACACACCTCCACAAACCACTGCTGTTCTCTTGGTGCACTGCTATCATTGCATCACTGGTTAATGCATCACCCTTTAGCCCTTATCCTCCACGCAAATCAGCAAAGCAAGCCTCTTAAGGCTGCAGTCCTCCAAGGGAATAACCCTCCATGCCTACATTGCGCCTGTCTGCTTGTTTCAACCCCAAACGTAGCACCTAAGTGGCCTCTAGCTGCTGCTTATGGCCTACGGCCTAGCCCAACAGCTAGCTATAGCTATGGCTCCCTTATATACTGGCCCAAACAGTCCTAGAACAACCCAGATTTGTCCCTAAGCCCTGCAACCTTCACTGCCCAGTAGAAACGGTCAAGAACAACCCTTAAACTGTGAAAATTCTACAATATAGAATCCAACTATAGCTACTGATTATATTTCTTCTATTGCATTCATTCACAATTATTTAACATTTCACTATGTTAAATATCAAAATAAAATACACTGCAGACTTCACAATACATAATCAATATGAAAGAAATAACACATGTATTCACACATAGACACCACTATTTTTGGACAATTGTCTCCGAAAAAACCCAATGTGGGAAAATCGGTGCAGTAAATCTGAGGGTTTCTTTATTATGCAGAAGTTTGAGTACAAATGTGTGATTGTGATTCTCTGTCAATAACTTGAAGAGACCTGATAGGAACAGACTAGTGAGACAATTCTCACTCTACCACGAAGTTCTGGCACTGACTTGCACTTGCTCTGAGTAGCTCTGCGTGAACTTAGCGCAGTGACTGCATCCCCTACGCTATCACTGCGTTATTGCTGCTACTGCTGCTTATGTCTGCCTCCATGCTCACAACTGGGTGAGACTAGAGTGTTCTCCTCCTCCAAAAAACGTCCTCCGAAAACTGAATGAACCCTCAGCTGCTTGTCTCCAATTGATATCGAACTCCCTTTGTTGCTCTGCGCTGGCCTAGCGTAACTGCTGCTTGGCTATCACTGCGCAGCTGCTAGTGGCTCCCTCCTTTCTCTTCCTGTACTCTCTCGCCTTCAGAACTCTTTCTCCTGAAGAATTCTCCTTCCCCTCTCTGCAATTTAGAACCACTTCGATTCTTCCTTAGACTTGAAGAAATCGACCTCTGGATTCTTTCTCTGTCTGATGTGTCTTCCAAATGCCCATCGAGCTCTCCTTTATAATCTTTCACTGACTCATCGATGGCCAAGATTAAATCATAATTAAGGGCTAAGATTAAGTGAGAGTTGATCTGTGCTTTTCTCTAGAAGATTCTCACTTGATTCAACTAATACACTTTAATTAATCAATTTTCCTAAGTTTAGACTCAGGAAACCAAAAAAAAGATTAATTAATTTAGTTAAATAATTTCTAAGAGGAATCTCCCAAAACACTTTTTGGGTATTGTGGAATACAAGAGTCATAGCCTATACGTAAAATCTCAAGGCTAGAACACACCCGATGCTACCATAAATCAACACTCCCTCTTAGCGAGGAAAGTGTTCTAGCATACAACATGATGTACTGCTCTGGATATTGTAACATCTACTGTTGAGCTGCTGATGTCTGACGCTGCTGTCTACCAACACTGCTCAAATGCTGCTGACCCTTCTTGCTGCTGCCAACTGCCACTATAGTGCAACTCCCTCTTTCAACTGCGCTGAAGACCCATTGACTACTGAAATGGATTTTTAGTCATACCCAACTGTTCTCTAAACTGAGTGAACTTAATCCTCCCCAGAGCTTTGGTGAGTATATCTGCTGTCTGTTCTCTTGTGGGAATGTACTGTAGCTGCACTGCCCCACGTTGAACACAGTCTCTGATAAAATGACACCTGATGTAAATATGTTTGGACCGATCATGAAATACTGGATTTTTAGAGAGTTTGATACAATTATGATTGTCACAGTAAACGCTAGTTGGCTCCATCCTGCTCTTGAATAGACTCACAAGAAGTTTTCGAAGCTAGATGGCTTCACATGTAGCTGTACTAGCTGCCATGTACTTTGCTTCAGCTGTGCTCAATGCTACTGACTTCTGTTTCCTGTTGCACTAGGACACCATTCCTGATCCAACGCTGAAACAATACCTAGACGTACTTTTATTGTCCATTGAGCTTCCTGCCCAATCTGCGTCTGTGAATTCACCGAGTCTGACATCCTCTCCTTGGTCATACCTTATACCAAATCCGATTGTTCCTTGCACATGCCTCAGGATGTGCCTTGTTGCTGCTCATTGCATTCTTTTGGGTTCCAACATGAACTGACTAAGAGTGTTGATAGAAAAGCAAATGTTTGGTCTGGTGTTAACCAGATACATTAATGACCCGATGAACTATCTATATAAGGTGGGGTCTACTTCTGCGTCTTTTGATGCATCTATCTTTTTCCAATTGGTGATCATGGGTGTGGCCATGGGCCTGCAATCCTGTATTCTGAATCTCTTCAGAATTTCCTTGGTATACCTCTCCTGTCTTATGACGATATCTCCATTCTTTTGACAAACCTCCAATCCTAGGAAGTATTGCATCAACCCCAAATCCTTCATGTCGAATTCTACTTCTAGATTCCGTTTGCAATCCTTGATGAGCCTAGATGATCCAGTGAGAAACAAATCATCTACATATAGTACTAATACTAATGGCTCATCTTCTACCAGTAAATAGTAAAGATTGGGATCTGCGTCACTCTTGACAAACCCCATTTTTTGCAAATAGCTATCTATTCGACCATACCATGCTCTCAGAGCCTGCTTGAGCTTGACAAACCCCATTTTTTGCAAATAGCTATCTATTCGACCATACCATGCTCTCAGAGCCTGCTTGAGCTCATACAGGGCCTTCTTCAATCTGCATACATGAGACTTCCTCTCATGAGTCTCAAAACCCTCTGGTTGTTCGATATATACCTCTTCCTCAATCTCTCCATTCAAGAACGCTATCTTGACATCCATCTGATGAATTTCCCATCCCATCTGCGTTGCTAAGGATACGACAGTCTGGGTGGAGGTATATCTGGCAACTGGTGCGAAGGTCTCTTCATAGTCAATGCCTTCCTTCTAAGCATACCCTTTTTCCATGAACCTAGCCTTATATTTCTCTACGCTACCATCTGCAGTGTATTTGATCTTGTAGATCCTTCGTGATCCAACAACTGATCTACTCTGAGGTCTGGGCACAACTTCCCAGACGTCATTTGTCATGATAGAAACATACTCCTCTATCATGGAATCTACCCATTCCTGGTGCTGAACAACTTCCTGGATGCTGGAGGGTTCCTCTACCTGAGCAACCAAAGCTTGGTACCTGTCAGGTTGTCTATGCTGCCTCTTCCCACTCCTGGGAGCCCCAATGAAGTTTTTTGCGTCCCTCAGTATCTGTTGAGCTTCCCTGCTGATCCAACCACTGGTGGAAGGCTGCTCTCTCAACTCTTCCTCCTGATTTGGTTGTTCCTCAGACTGAGTATTCTCCGGTTCTTCTTCTATGGAAACGTTAGTACCTGTATTGGGTACTAAAGTTTGTCTTCCTGTCTGTCCTTCTTGGTGCCCCTGCTGCTCTTGGACCAAGGGAACTTGTGCAGTTTGATCCTTTGCCGACATATCACGCGATTTCTGAAAAGCTCTATCCTCCCTGAACTTAACATCGCATCTTATCACAACCTTTCTGCTGCTAGGAATATAGATCCTATATGCCTTGATGGTTTTGTTGTATCCTACAAGATACCCCCTTTCTGTAGTTTGATCAAGCTTACTTCTCTTCTTGCTTGGTACATGACAGTATGCCATGCTACCAAATATCCGAAGGTGCCCTACCTCCGATTTCTTCCCTGTGAAAACTTCTTTAGAGTCTTCTTCCTCAATGCTCTATGAGGAGTCCTATTCTGGATTTACACTGTCGTGTTGCAGGCTTCTGCCCATAAATATCTGGGCAATCCAAGGTCGAATAACATGGCCTTGGCTGTGCCTACAATTGTCCTGTTTTTCCATTCTACCACACCATTCTGTTCGGGATTGTATGACACAGTCCATTCCCTCTTGATGCTGTCCTTTGCGTAGAAATCTATGAAGTCTCCATCTGTGTACTCTCCACCATTATCTGAACACAATGTCTTGATTTTCTTCCCCATCATATTTTCAACATGAGCCTTGAATTCTTTGAACTTTTCAAAGACTTCATCTTTTGTCTTTAGGAAGTAAATCCATGTCTTTTTGGAGTGATTATCATTGAATGTGACAAAATATTTGCCACGCTTGGGAGCGTTAGTGGACATTGGTCCACAAATATCTAAGTGTATCAGTCCTAATATGCTTGCTGCCTGGTTTTCACTTTTGGGAAAGACTGCCTTAGCGTACTTCCCAAGTACACATCCTCGACATATATCATCATGCTCAATGCTGAGAACAGGTACTCCAACAACTATCTCTCTGAGCATATTCAATGCACCATGGTGCAAGTGCCCCATTCTTCTATGCCAAAGTTCGTTCAACCCTTTCTTGTCTTCAAGATTACTACCGATTAGTGCCATCAAAGATTCAAGATGCAACCTGTATAGTCTGTTGCTCCTAACTCTGATCTGCTTTGTTTGCTTCCAGCTTGGGTGCTTGACATATCCCTTATTTCCGATAAAGTATACGTCATACCCTTTGTCCTGCAACTGGGACATTGAGATCAAATTCATCCCAAGCCTCGACACATGTAGTACATCTGTGACTTTGACGCTGGTTTCGGCTTTCGTCTGAAAAACTACGGTACCTCTCCCAATTGGAGTGCATTTCGTGCTATTCCCCATAGTGATTTGGAAGTTCATCTGCTCCTCCCTATAGCTCGAGAAATATTCTCGTACTCCAGTCATTTGAGCTGAAGCCCCGCTATCAATATACCAGATTCCTGCAAATGCTGAACTTGACAAGCATGCATAATTCTCTTCTAACCTAGAGGATAAAACATCTAAGTTTTCCATACTTATCTATGCTTTCTTTTCCCTGTGTTGTGTCCCTTCTGAAGCTTCTGGTTTGCGCAGTTTGCTCCTTGACCTGCTTCCTTTGGATCTGACAACTCCGATACCATGTGAAAATTCTATAATATAGAATCCTACTACAACTACTGATTATATTTCTTCTATTGCATTCATTCACAATTATTTAACATTTCACTGTGTTAAATATCAAAATAAAATATGCTGCAAAATTCACAATACATAATCAATATGAAAGAAATAACACAAGTATTCACACATAGACACCATTATTTTTGGACAATTGTCCCCAGAAAAATCTAATGTGGGAAAAACAGTGCAGCAGATCTGAGGGTTTCTTTATTATGCAAAAGTTTGAGTACAAATGTGTGATTGTGATTCTCTGTCAATCACATGAAGGGATCTAATAGGAACATACTAGTGAGACAATTCTCACTCTACCACGAAGTTCCGGCACACAAAAACACATGCTCTGATGGCTTTACCGGGGGAGCTTCTGTGATGGCTTCGTCCCCTAAAACATCCCAACCACAATTCTTCACTAATGACCTTATACGCACTCCCGTGCTCACAAGCGGGTGAGACTAGGTGTTCTCCTCGTCTGAAAACGTCCTGCAGCAAGCTAAAATGAACCCTCGGTGGCTATATCCCAGCGTCATCCCAGGCTCTTTGTTGCTGCACGCTAGCCAAGCATGCTTCTGTGGCTATCTTTTATCACTGCACAACTACTAGTGGCTCCCTCCTTTCTTCTCTTCTTGTAATCTCTTGCCTTTAGAACTCTTCCTCCTGAAGAATTCTCCTTCCCCTCTCTGCAATTTAAAACCACTTTGATTCTTCCTTAGACTTGAAGAAATCGACCTCTGGATTATTTCTCTGTTTGATGTGTCTTCCAAATGCCCATCGAGCTCTCCTTTATAATCTTTCACTGACTCATCAATGGCCAAGATTAAATCATAATCAAGGGTTAAGATTAACTGAGAGTTGATCTATGCCTTTATCTAGAAGATTCTCACTTGATTCAACTAATACACTTTAATTAATCAGTTTTTCTAAGTTTAGACTTAGGAAACCAAAAAAAAAGATTAATTAATTTAATTAAATCATTTCTAAGAGGAATCTCCCAAAACACTTTCTGATATTGTGGAATACAAGAGTCATATCCTATATGTAATATCTCAAGGCTAGAACACACCCGATGCTACCATAATTCAACATAAAAAACAACCAAATAGCCTCCACACAGTGTTGATTTTGTAGCATCGAAAAGTGTTCTAAGTCTCAAGCTTTGTGAGGGGACTTGGACATCAGTATTCCGTAGAACCCAGAAACCGTTTGTGGAAATTCCACTCGGTTCATGTCTTATTAAAATAATTAATTATTTTAATGGAGACCCTAAGTCTAAACTTAGGGAAATTGAATAATTAAAGGTATTAATAATGCAAAGTGTGAATCTTCTAGAGAACGAAGATCGAGTCAAGTTTTAATCTTAGCCATTGATTAGACTTCTAATTTGGGCCGTTGATTCATCAACGAGAAGATTATAAAAGAAGGCTCGCGGGTCATTTGGAAAGTGAGTCGGGCATACACTGAATACTCGAAGGAGATTGATTATGAAGGAATAAAATTTGATTTCAGTGGGAGAGTTGCAGGGCGAAGAGTTGCAGAAGTAGAAGGAGAAGAGGGAGTCGGCAGTGACTGAGCTCGATTACAGAGGGAAGCAGAGGGTCACAGAAGGTAGCGCAGAGCTGCAGCTTAGTGAATCCATGCAGAGCCTATGCAAAGTGATGCACTCTAGCACAGGGACTGCATAGAGAAACACATAGACAGACGCAGAGGAAGTTAGAAGATCTTCCGGGTGTTAGGAAGTTTTCGGGAGGGGACAAGAATTTTGTCTCTGGTGTTTTCTGATTATATCTGCCAATGTATTCCTTGTAAAGATTCATTTCCTGAAGAATAATAATAAAATCCTCATCTGCTGCACCGATTTTCCCACATTGGTTTTTTCTAGGGACAATTGTCCAAAAATAAGTGTACATGTGATTGGTTCTTATGCACATGCAGAACGTTTGTGGCCCGAAGCTTATTGCTAGCTTCTGTCTGAAATATTATGGTACCTCTTTTAACGGGGGTACACTTGGCCTTGTTTCCGATTGTGATCTAGAAATTCATCTGCTTTTCTCGGTAGCTCGAAAAACATTCTCGAACTCCTGTCATATGAGCAGATGCTCCATTGTTAATATACCAAACTCCTGGAGAGGCCGTGCTTGACACACAAGCGAAATCCTCTTCTAGTCTGGATGCCAGAACTTATATGTCATGCTCCCTTTGTTTCTCCATGTGCCCTGGAGGACTGCGTGAGCCCTTCCGAGCTGTGTTAATGTCGAATCTTCGTTCCATTGCAGAACCTCCCTTTCTCCCTTTTGCCTTTAGCTCTGCTACCATGTGAATTTTTTTTTGAGATTTTGTGTATTTGGGGTAGCATCAATTGTGCTCTAGCTCCCAAATTTTTTGGAGGGACTAGAGTACACTTGATCTACAAGACTCAAAAATTGATTTGGGAAATTTCATCTGGTTTAGGAGATATTAAATTAATTAATTATTTTAATGTACTTCCTAAGTTAAAACTTAGGGAACTTAAATAATTAAAGTGAATTTAATTAAACATGTGATGAAATTGTCTTAAGTCACACGGATCAAGCTTTCTTTTAATCTTAGCCATTGATTTAAGATCTGATCATGGTCATTGGTTTCCCAACGAGAAAAGTATAAAGGAAAGGCTTCGGGTCATTTGAAAGAGACACAAAGGCAGAGCACTGAAGCTAGGCTGAGATTCTAGGGCGGGTTTGCTAAGAATTCTCGAAAGTGTTTTAGCTGCAGAGAGGGCAATTTAGGCCAAGGGGATGATCTGATCCCAGGGTCTATAATCAGCGAGAGGCAGAGATCAGCTTAGAGAGGCAGCGCAAAGAAGCAGGAGAGCAACAACAGGAAGGGCAACAACTGTGCTACGCAGGTGCTGCGTAGTCCCTCAAGGACAGTGTGATTTTTAGCTGGAAGCCCTCAAGGGTTACGCAGAGACCCTAAGGGGCAGGGTAATGACTGCATCACCCAGTTTGGGGTAACACAACCCTTTCCGGAGCAGCGCTAAGGGACGCAGAGGCTTCAGAGGCTGACGTTGAGGCTTCAAGGACAACGCTGGGGTTTCCAGGCCCTAATTTTGGCCGAGTCTTGTAAATCCCGTTTGAGGGTGTGGATTAGTCATTATTTTGGCTTTAGAACAACTAGTGAGCTATAGATCTGTTATTTCTCTGTCGAGTTTTCCAGATCTGGAACCCAGATTTGTTGTGTTCAGAAAATTCTTCATAATAAAACCCTCTAGCAGCCAGAAGACCGGTTTTCCCGCATTGGGTTTTTTCGGGGACTATTTGTCTTGAAAATATCTGTGTCACTTTGTCTATGTGTGCATGTACTTGTTCTAGATCTGAATTGGTGAAGATTTGTTATGTGTTTTGCTTCAATTTTAATCTGAATTTATTTAGTTAATAACTTATCTAAGTTGGAGGAGCATAACCAGATTAACAGAAAGATTTCTGCATAAGTGCAAGATTCATAAATTTTCACATGGTATCAGAGCAATTGCAGATCTAGGAGGGTCACTAGCAAGAGACTGAAGGTTCTAGCTGCAGAAAGCAGCACAAAAGCAAATCTGAAGGCACAACACAGTTTTCAGAGGCAGATTCATGCAGAAGGAAGGGTGATGCAGTCTAACGCTGTCTCCTAGCAAGCCCACACAATCACTGCGTAGAGGCAGCCTAGAAACAACGTTGAATTGGTTTGAAGCTTGCCAATGTGATGCAGATCTGAATCTGTCAGATCTAGAAAAGACTGAAGATTAGTCGCAAAAATTCAGAAGGTGCTGGTGGCGTTAAATTTCTGAAGTCTTCAGAGTTTTAGCCTAAGCACAAGTGACAAAGAGCGGGAGGAGATCAACTTCTGAGAGAGTTTCTAGCCAAAGAAACTTGCAGATTGATCAGAGCATCAAAGAGAGCTGAATCATTGTTGATTTGGCAGATTTCTAGGAAGTGAAATCAGTGGTCAGAGGGAGGAGAAGGTGCCTATTTCGCCAAGGGCCTTATATCCAGTTTTCTAGCAAAGAGAAAGGGAAGTTCCGACACATTTCTGAGCAGATGGCTCCTCATGGATTGCGTGATCAGGATAGGTTGGATGGCTTTTCCAAATTCTCAGCTTGGAAGGCAAGGATCCTGATAGTCCTTGAGGCATATAATCTAGGAGACCGTGCAGAGCAAACTCTGGCCACGCCGACCGATCGGGATCTCCTACAAAAGCATAAGGAAGCTATTGGGCATGCCAAGAGGCTTATCATGGATGGAATTAAGGACCATGTTGTACCACACTTAGTTGAGAAGAAGACAACTAATGAGATGTGGAAGGGCTTAATCTCCCTATATGAGGAAAAATCTATCCAAAGGAAGATGCTATTGGAGACTCAGATGAGGTCATTCATGATGACCAAGGGCGAAGACATGGAGCATTTCCTCTTCAGATTGCGGTCGATCAGAGATCAGTTGACTACAACAGGTGTTAAGGTGGAAGACAATGTGATGGTCAGGACTGCTCTTAATGCAGTCACAGATGAGTGGGAAACCTTTGTCCAAAGTATCTTTGGCAGAGCGGACATCCTAGATTGGGACAACTTGTGGGCAATTCTACGTCAAGAAGAACTCCGCAGATTCACCAAGAAGCAGTACAACTCGGGGTCAAGCAAAGTGAAGAAGGAAGATGAAGAAGATGCAACCTTGGCGTCAAAGAGGCAACAGGGAAAGAAGAAGAAGGATCTGTCAAAGATCAAGTGTTTCTAGTGTGGTGAAATGGGACATTTTGCAAGCAATTGTCCTCAGAATAAAAAGGACAAGGAAGCTTCTTCTTCCAAGGCTGCTATGGCAGGTGATGGGTCAGAAGATGATGCAGCCATGAGCGCTCATGAACCACGAAAGTGGGGTGACATGGATATGTAGAAGAGCTACATAGTATGAGGCGGGATCCTTGAGCAGCTCATCTCTTGGATCACAAGCGAGCTATGGAAACCTTAAGACAATAGTGGGACAAGTGAAGCAGTGGGTGCATAGATCACAGATGAAGCAGAGGCAGATCTGAAGGCTAGGAGGAGCAGAGCAGCAGCAGCGCAGAAACAGCTGCATCGCAGAGGCTGATGTGACTTCAACAGCGCAGGGTAGAGCTGCAGCAGCGCAGAAGGTTTTAGAGGGACAACGTAGTGCAGCAGCAGCGTGGGAGATTTCAACACAAAAAGCTGATGTGACTTCATTAGTGCAGAGGGAGCCTGCTTACGCAGTGCAGAGCTGTAGTTGTGCATCATCCTTCAAATGCCAGTATAGATTTGTAGCCTATGAAGCTTTAGTGATGAGGATGTAGCCCATGTGACTTGTCTGTCAAAGATTGGGCAGGAGCTTTAGTGGTTTCTCTCAACAACTGAAGTTGCAGTGCAGCAGATCAGTAGTGGCAATGCTATGAGCAACACAAATGCATCAAATTGAGAGGGAGCTGCAGTACTGAGGTTGCAGTGGCTATGGCAGAGTCATGGGCAGCAGTATAGAATGGTAGCAGCAGTGCAGAGTTGAGTGGCAGTAGGCCAAGCATCAGCAACATAGAACCAGTGCCCAAAATCATGTAATGCATAGTGTGATCTATTGCTAGAGCACACCCTTGTTGCTAAGAGGCAGTGTTGAGATTTTCTGTATTTGGGGTAGCATTAGTCATGCTCTAGCTCCCAAATTTTGTGGAGGGACTAGAGTACACTTGATCTACAAGACCCAAAAATTGATTTGGGAAATTTCATTTGGTTTAGGAGATATTAAATTAATTATCTATTTTAATGTACTCCTAAGTTAAAACTTAGGGAACTTAAATAATTAAAGTGAATTTAATTAAACATGTGATGAAATTGTTTCAAGTCACACAAATCAAGCTTTCTTTTAATTTTAGTCATTGATTCAAGATTTGATCATGGTCGTTGGTTTCCCAACGAGAAAAGTATAAAGGAAAGGCTTGGGGTGGTTTGAAAGACACATGATGGCAGAGAATTGAAGCTAAGCTGAGATTCTAGGGCGGGTTTGCTAAGAACTCTCAGAAGTGTTTCAGCTGCAGAGAGGGGAATTTAGGCTAAGGGGATGATTTGATCCCAGGGTTTAGAATCAGCAAGAGGTAGAGATCAGCTTAGAGAGGCAGTGCAAAGAAAGCAGGAAGGGCAGCAACTGTGCTACGTAGGTGCTGTGTAGTCCCTCAAGGACAATGTGATTTTTAGCTGGAAGCCCTTAAGGGTTACGCAGATGCCGTAAGGGGAAGCGTAATGACTCCGTCACCCAGTCAGGGGTAACGCAACCTTTTTCGCAGCAGTGCTGAGGGACGCAAAAGCTTCAGAGGCTGACGTAGAGGCTTCAGGGACACGCTGGGGTTTCTAGGCCTTAATTTTGGCTGAGTCTTGTAAATCCTGTTTGAGGGTGTGGATCAGTGATTATTTTGGCTTTAGAACAACCAGTGAGTTGTAGATCTATTATTTCACTTTCGGGATTTCCAGATCTGGAACTTAGATTTGTTGTATTTAAAAAATTCTTAATAATAAAACCCTCCAGCAGCCAGAAGACCTGTTTTCCCGCATTGGGTTTTTTCGGGGACTATTTGTCCAAAAAATATCTGTCTCACTTTGTCTATGTGTGCAGGTACTTGTTCTAGATCTGAATTGGTGAAGATCTGTTATGTGTTTTGCTTCGATTTTAATCTGAATTTATTCAGTTAATAACTTATCTAAGTAGGAGGAGCATAACTAGATTAACAATAAAGATTTTTGCATAACTGCAAGATTAAATTTTTTTCACAATTTTCACTCTGAAAATTGTTACTGCAGTAGTTGATTTATTTCGACTACTTATTATGATAAGTTATTTACAGATGCTTTAGTAAATTTTGAAATAAACACAACTGCATTATTCACTCTAATCAAAAGAAAAAGAAAAAATAGAACACATATAACACAATAGAAACAACCATACGAATACAGTTATGTTTGGACAATTGTCCCCGCAAAAACCCAATGTGGGAAAACCAATGCAACAAATGAGGGTTTGTATTAATCTTCAGTAGTGAAAAGATCATTTATAGAATTCATGACGAGCAAAATCAATAGCATACACCTGATATGAATTTTCCAGACAATCCAGTAGAATTCTCGACACGTGGGATGTCCTCCTGCACATTCTGCGTCAATCTGCGTAGCCCCTCAACGTAGTCATTGGATGGACTGTGTAAGCCTGTGTGGAGGGCAAGTGTTGCTGCTTAGCGCTGCGTTCCCTTTGTCTTCTGCCTTCCTTCTTCTTCGTCTTTGTTGATTTCTCCCTCCTCGTTCTGTCTCTGCAACCATGCCTCTACAGAGTCACCCTCTGAAATCAAATTCTCTTACTTCAAAATCGATTTCCTTCGGGTATTGAGAATGTGCCCGACTCGCTTTCCAAATGACCCTCAAGCCTTCTCTTCTAATCTTCTCGCTGATGAATCAACGACCCAAATTATGTCCTTAATCAATGGCTCAGATTAAAAGAAGACTTGATCTTCGTTTTCTAGAAGATTCCCAGTCTACCTTATTAATACCCTTTAATTATTTAATTTCCCTAAGTTTAGACTTAGGGATCACTTTAAAAATTTTAATTATTTTAATGAAGCAAGATCCGAGTGGAATTTCCACAGACAATTTATGGGTTCTCTGGAATACTGCTGACCGAGCCTCTCCTCAAAATTTGAGACCTGGAACACATCCCGATGCTATAAAAACATCATCTCTACGTTGTCCTGAAGGGACTGCGTACGTCTGATGGTGTAGCTATGCATCCTCCTGAGAAAATGATGGAATCTCCTCTCCTGTGTGGGCACTCGAAGTTCACCGAGGCAGAGGTTGAGATCTTCGCTTGAAGATCTCTTGTGCTGAACAACACTGCAGACTTAGCTCATCATCTTGAGCGTGCTCAGTCAATGAAGACAAAAAAATGCTAGGTGAATGAATGATGAACAATGAGCTCCCTTCTCCCTTTTGTCTCCTGTTGAGATTTTGTGTATTTTGGGTACCATCAGTTGTGCTCTAGCTCCCAAACTTTTTGTAGGGACTAGAGTACACTGGATCTACAAGACCCAGAAACGGATTTGGGAAATTTCATCTGGTTTAGGAGATATTGAATTAATTAATTATTTTAATGTATTTCCTAAGTTAAAACTTAGGAAAATAAAATAATTAAAGTGAATTTAATTAAACATGTGATGAAATTATCTTAAGTCACATGGATCAAGCTTTCTTTTAATCTTAGCCATTGATTAAAGATTTAATCTTGGCCGTTGATTTGTCAACGAGAAAAGTATAAAGGAAAGGCTTGGGGTCATTTGTAAAACACACATGGAGGCAGAGCACTGAAGCTATGCTAAAATTTTAGGGCGGGCTTGCTAAGAATTCTCAGAAGTGTTTCAGTTGCAGAGAGGGAATTTAGACCAAGAGGATGATCTGATCTTGGGGTCTAGAATACACAAGAAGCAGAGAAGAGATCAACAAGGACAATGCAGAGAAAGGCAGCAGTGGCGGCAACAGCAACAACAACAGATGGTAGCAGCAGCACCAGCAGCAATAGACGGCAACAACACCAGCAACACTAGTGTCTTTCAGAGGCAATGTTGGGGTTTCTAGGCTTAGATCTGGCTGAGTTATGTAAATCCCGTTTGAGGGTGTGGATCAGTCAGTATTTTTAGTCTTAGATCAGCCAGACGCTGCAGATCTAGAGTTTTCTCTGTAGGTTTTTTTAGATCTGGAAACTAGAATTGTGTATTCAGAAATATTCTTAATAATAGAACCCTCCAGTAGCCAGAGACCGGTTTTCCTACATTGGTTTTTTCCGGGGGACAGTTTGTCCAGAAATAACCGTGTCTATGTGCGCATATGCTTATTCTAGATCTGAATTGGTAGAAATATGTTATGTATTTTGCTTTGATGTTAACTTGAATTTATTCAGTTAATAACTTGTATAAGTACGAGAAGCTTAACCAAATTAACAATAATAATTTCTGCATAAGAATTAAGATTAAAAAATTTCTACATGCTATCAGAGCAATTGTAGATCTGAAGGGGCAACGTAGTTGGCAGGAAGGGAAAATCTGACATGAACCAAGGGAAGGGTTCATGCAACCGAAAGGACTCGCGTAGTTCTCTAGAGCATGTAAAAATGCAGAGGGAACATGACGTGAAAGTGTTGGCATCCAGACTAGAGGAGGATCTTGCATGTGTGTCAAGCACAGCTCCTCTTGTTGTTTGGTATATTGAAAGTGGAGCATCTGCTCACATGACGGGGGTTTGAGAATGTTTTTCGAGCTATCAAGAGGAGCAGATGAATTTCCAAATAACTATGGGAAAAAAAGGAAAATGTACCCCCATTGGGAGAGGTACCGTAACTTTTTAGACGGAAGATGGCCACAAGATTCGAGCGACGAATGTTCTGCATGTACAAGGGTTGGGGATGAATTTACTCGGTGTCTCAACTTCAGAACAAAGGCTATGATGTATACTTTATTCAAGACAAAGTATATGTCAAACATCCTAACTGGAGTAAAAAGACACAAATTGGAGTAAGGAGTCACAAGCTGTATAAGCTTCAACTTGAATTTCCGGTGGCCCTGATCGGCAGTACAGACGACAGAGATTTGAATGAGTTATGGCACAGAAGGATGGGGCATCTACATCATGGAGCCTTGGGGATTCTGAAATACTGTCATAGGGGCTCCTGAACTCAACACAAAGAAAGACGATGTTTGCAGAGGATGCGTACTAGGGAAGTACGCTAAGGCATTGTTTCCAAGAAGCAGCAACAGAGCCAAAGGTGTATTAGAGTTAATACACTCTGACATTTGCGGTCCGATGTTTACAACAACTCTCAGCGGGGAAAAATATTTTTCCACCTTCATTGATGATTATTCCAAGAAAACTTGGATCTATTTTCTGAAGACCAAAGATGAAGTCTTTAATCAGTGTAAAGATTTCAAAGCATTGGTGGAGAACTTTACAGGAAGGAAGATCAAGAAGTTAAGGTCAGATAACAGTGGAGAATATATCGATAAAGAATTCACAAATTTCTATGCGCAGGAAGGCATCAAGAGAGAGTGGACAACTCCCCACAATCTAGAACAAAATGGAGTTGCAGAATGGAAGAATCAGACCATAATAGAAGTTGCAAGGGCAATGCTGTATGACCAGGAAATGCCCAAATTCTTATGGGCAGAGGCCTGCAACACAACAGTCTATATTCAAAACATAGTTCCAAATAGGGCTTTGGGGAAGGTGACTCTCGAAAGTGTGTTCACAGGCAGCAAGCCTAAAGTGAGCCACATCAGGATATTCGACAGCATAGCATACTGCCATGTTCTAGAGGAAAAGAGGAAGAAACTGGATCAAACTGTAGAAAAGGGTTTTATGATGGGCTACAGTGAGAATGCAAAGGCATACTGTGTCTATATTCCAGAGAGCAGGAAAGTTGTGGTAAGAAGGGATGTAAAATTCCTTAAAGAAAGAGCCTTTAGGAAATCTCGAGAGATGGCCACAAATATGTAGATTGAGGAAGATCCACTGGTACAACCTCAACGACCTTTGGAGGAGAGGTCCAGTGCCTCTCCTAGGCACAATTGTTTTGTAGGAAGCTCCTCCGACGAAGAACAGGAGGAAGAATAAGTGAGACCACCCACCACTGATGGGGGACCAAGTAGAGAACTCCAACAAATTCTTAGAGATGTAGAAGGATTTGTTGGAACACCTAGAGAAGGGAAGAGGATAAGGAAACAACCTGACAGATATCAGGGACTGGTAACTCAAGTTGGAGAGCCCTCTACCTTTCGGGAAGTAGCTCAACATCAGGTATGGGTAGATGCCATGGTGGAGTATAGATCCATCATGACAAATGATGTCTGGGAGTAGTCCCTAGACCACAGGACATATCTGTTGTAGGATCCAGGTGGATCTACAAGATCAAATATGTTGCAGATGGTAGCATAGAGAAATTCAAAGCAAGATTTGTAGCAAAGGGGTATGCCCAGAAAGAAGGCATTGACTACGAAGAAACCTTTTCTCTTGTAGCATGGTACACTTCTATCAGATCCATCATCTCTTTGGCAGCGCAGATGGGATGGGAGATTCACCAGATGGATGTCAAGACTGCGTTCTTGAACAGTGTGATAGAGGAGGAAGTGTACATAGAGTAGCCAGAGGGCTTCGAGACACATGAGCAGAAGACTCATGTTTGCAGACTTAAGAAAGGCTTGTATGGCTTGAAACAAGCCCCCAAGGCATGGTATGGTCGGATTGATGGCTACTTGCAGAAGATGGGGTTCGTTTAGAGTGACGCAGATCCCAATTTATACTACCTGAGAGTAGGAGATGAGCCACTTATTCTTGTTTTGTATGTGGATGACTTGTTTTTGATTGGGTCATCCAAGCTCATCATGGACTGCAAGGAGAATTTGGCAACAGAATTTGACATGAAGGACCTGGGACAGATGCGCTATTTTCTTGGGTTAGAAGTTTGGAAGCATGAAGGGGAAATCTTCCTAGGGCAAGGAAGATACACAATAGAGATTCTAAAAAGATTCCAGATGGAAGACTGTAGACCCATGGCCACGCCAATGATCACTAACTAGAAGAAGATAGACACATCAGAGGATGATGAGGTTGATCCCTCCTTGTACAGACAACTCATCGGGTCATTGATGTATCTGGTCAATTCAACACTAGACATCTGCGTTGCAGTGAATACCCTCAGTCAGTTCATGGTGGAACCAAGGAGGGCTCACTGGGCAGCAACTAAACATATTCTCAATACTTAAGAGGGACAGTCAAGTATGGGCTAAAGTACACGAAGGAAAATGAAATTCAGTTAAGTGGGTTTTGTTAGAGTCGGTCTTTACATCTCTCCGTCAGAGATCATTTCTCTTATTGCATTTCATTTTTTTTAGGTGTCTCATTCAGCTCATTCATTTGCATTCTGTTAGGGGGCATGCCATTATCTGACGGAAGGGTCTCTTCACTCGTTTCCCTCATGTTTGTCCCTGCTGGGTTGGTCAAAATTTATCAAAATTCATTAAAGTTGATTTCAGTCATTTACAGTCATAGATGGTATTTTGGTCAAACAAGAGTCATTTCAGTTTTTAGGTCTAGGGTTTGGTTTTCAGAATGTCAAATGATGCCAGCAGGCCATGAGGATGTCTCCAATAAGTTTTCATTTCAAAATTATCATCATCAATAATGCTCAAGGATGATTCTTCTCCAAAACTCTGTTTTGAGGAAGAAATCGTCAAATTTATTGTTTGTAATAAATATGTAATTTTTAACGTTTTCCATCATGAAGAATTCAGAGGCAGCTCTGGTCCTCCTTTGCCGAAATACAATGCCAACCATCCCTGCAAAAAATCAACCAAGAAGCCATCATTTCAAACCAAAAATCAAAGAGGAAACTTGAAAAAACAGAGTTATGAGCAAAGTGCCAAAGTCTGCAAAATTAGAAAGAGAGTTTGCCAAATCAAAAATCAAAGTTCATGCCATATAAGATATTTTTGATGTTCAACACTCCATATGCACACCAAAGACATCAGTAAGAGCCAAGACAAATCAAGGGAGTGAAAAAAATGAGTTTTGAAGCCGAATTGTGGTGAGTTTCAGCTGCGTGGCACACTGGGCAATTGGCGCGGCGCATTGGACCAGTTTCTGCAGTGTAAAAATACACTGGTGCGGCGCACTGAAGGCGCGCGGCGCATAGAGCCTCCAAGTAGTTTTTCACCATTTATTCATCAAATTTCCGAAATGACTCAAATTTTCTGCTCCATGTTAGTTCAAAACACTTTGCTAATACCCTTGATCAGCGTCTGAAGTTATTTGAAGATTGGTTGGAGATTTTGAGTGGTGAAGTTATAAACCCTATCATTTTGGTCAAAACTGCTCTTTAAGGTTTTAAATTGGTGTTTTGAAGACAAACAATTTTGGGTGCCAAATAAACCAATTCTATTCCCTACCCATGGTCCCTTCCCCATCACTGTTATATTATCATAAGGCCTCTCTCCTATTTCCCCATATCCCTACCCTAAACTCTATCATCCCTATCACTATCACTCTCCCATATCATTTGCAAAGAGTCCCTAATTCTCAAAGTTCCCAAACCCCACATTCCCCAAACATAATCAAGGGAATGTCTTCACATTATAAGCTTCACTTGATTGTATCATATTTTTCCCACAGTCCACTATACCCATTGTTCCATGTTTCCCACAGTCCCTCATTTGACTTGGGCACATATTTTGGTAATTGGATACAAAGACATCAAGTTCTCATTTCTCATTTTCAACCAACCAAACATACACTTGTCACATACATTACAACATCATGACGGACACAGACACATCATATGAACGAGACAGTGATTCCGCCATTGAACTGCATGCACCAAGAGGGCACTGAAACAGCGAAAAAGGCCTAATCCACTTCAACTCTTGGCCGAAGCTTCTTTGGCCGAGCATGACACTTGATGGGGGGCCTTCACTCCAAGTTTCAGCAAATTTGGGGTAAATTTTGTCATTTTTGAAATTTTTGGTCGCAAAACAGATTTTTCCGCCCGACGCGTCGTGCCACTTGGCGCGCGCTTACGTTTGAGAGATATTCTGGAGGAAAACTTGATATTTTTGGGTTTGTTATGATAAATTATGCATGCTCAAGAATGGCTGAGAGATTTCATCAAGTTCTGGATGGCTAAAATTTCACTTGTTGACACCTAATCCTATGAATGGGTGTGCACATGTATTTTTGTATATTATTTATTATTAGGAAATAAGGAAGGCCAAGAGTCATTGGGAGCTGAATCCCAATAGCCTCACCTCCCATCTATATAAGCATGTACATTCTTCGGCTAATACACAATTCCAGTTTTGAGGAGTTACCTCCTGGTTTGACATGGTATCAGAGCCAGCTCCACATTTGGCATTTCTGCCCTGTGGTGTAACTCCCTACCCTTTGCTCAGTTAATATTTTTTAATGTTTTTGCTGCTCATTAACTGCTAGACTGTTATTCTGCATTTTTTTTCCCTAAATAGCACCGACATTTGCAGCTCCAGCTCCTGCAGACTGCAGGCTCTGTCAATCTGCAAATTGCAGGCTCTGCCATTCCAGCAGTCCTGCAACTCTGTCTTCTGCAGATTCAAGTTCAAATTTTTTTATGTAACGCCCTTTTGGGCCTCCTCATTCATCCATACGCTCCACTTCTCCCCATACGCATTCACTCACACCTCACTCCCCCTCTCCCTGCGCCCTCACTCATCCTCACCTTAACTCCCACCCCCTCGCCATTCCACTCCCCCACTCCCTGCGCCTACCCTCTGCAACAGGCAGCCGGCCCTCACCTCTGCTATACGCTCACTCCAGCAAATTCATTTCTGCACGCTCCACACAGTTAACGCAGCCTCCCTCTCACACCTTAACGCTATACATTCCCCATTTGCTATACGTTCTACGCCAGCGGCCTTCTGCATCTAAGCCGCTCCCCCTCGGCCTACGCTATACTCCCGACCTCTGCACATTACTCCACCTGCGCCTTACCCTGCTCGCATACCTGGCCTCATCGAGCTCACAACAAGTCGTTCCCCCTTATCGCTCCATCCCTCCCACTCTACGCAGCTCCGTCCCACCTACAAGCGCACACAAACGATATCACATATACAACGCTGTTGGTCGAATATTACAATACCACGCTGCCACTGTTTTACAATATTCACGCTGCCAGTTTATTATTTCCGCCCCTTCACATTTTTAATACCGCCCTTTCAAACTTTTTACCGCTCCACGTTTATAATACCGCCCTTTCAATTTGTTAAATACCGCTCCACGATTTTGTCCATTGCATATAGCAGTCCATTGATATATGTAAACGCTGTCCATTATATTTAACCATTATAGTTTGCCATTACAGTTTGGTATTACAATCCAATTGCGTTGGTAATGCCATATACTTGCTTATATTATATGTGGTATGCGCCCTCCAGTATTATATGAAAGCATATGACATAGCGTTGTGGTATCACTTTTATATACATCGCCCTCTATTACATCGACCTCCCACCACATGATATACTGCCCATGCGTTGTAATACACCGCCCATTCTTTAATATCACTCCGCCATTTCAAATTCCATTCCGCCCCCTTCCCATTCATATACCGCCCTTTCAATTTGTTAAATACCGCTCCACGATTTTGTCCATTGCATATAGCAGTCCATTGATATATGTAAACGCTGTCCATTATATTTAACCATTACAGTTTGTTATTACAATCCAATTGCGTTGGTAATGCCATATACTTGCTTATATTATATGTGGTATGCGCCCTCCAGTATTATATGAAAGCATATGACATAGCGTTGTGGTATCACTTTTATATACATCGCCCTCTATTACATCGACCTCCCACCACATGATATACTGCCCATGCATTGTAATACACCGCCCATTCTTTAATACCACTCCGCCATTTCAAATTCCATTCCGCCCCCTTCCCATTCATAATTCCACCCTTTCCCATTCATAATTCCATATACATTTTTTTTCCCCAAACAAAAAAAAAATACATTTTTTTTTTTTATGCAGAATCAGTCTATAGCATAGAGTGTTTTTAAAAAATTCAGTCTTCAGCAAAATTTTTCTGAGCAGATTTAGTTTCCAGAAAGAGTTTTTAAACTCAGAAAAGTTTTTCCAGCAAGAGTTTCTGCCCTTTTAATTGAGTATATTTTCCAGCAATAGATTTTTTTGTTTTCTCTCCTTCAAGAGAAATTTTCCAGCAGAGTTTTTTCTCTCCTCCTTCAAAAGAAGATGACAGTCCCTTCATCTTCTAAAGAGGCTACCTACTTGGCACAGAGAGAAAAGAGACACGCTTCAGGTCCATCCAGAGGAAGAGAAGGCAGAAGACGAAGAAGAAACTTCAGAGAAAAGGGGGGCAGACAATCTAAAGCTCAGCAGCAAACAAATCAAGACATAGGTAAAATTGATGACACAGACAAAGGTAAACAAGCACCTGAATCCGCTCACTATGTTCTAGCACATTGTAACAATGGAGTAACTGAAAACCTCTTTGATGTTTCATTTACTTCATGGAGAGATGATTGGTTGCTAGATTCAGGAGCAACATGTCACATGACATTTAGAAAAGATTTTTTTGAAGATTTCACTGACAAAGTTGATGGAGCAGTATATTTCGCAGATAAATCCAAACTCAAGCCATCAGGGCTTGGCACAGTCAGGCTTAAACTGCCTGGTCTTCTGATCATATCCTACATGAGGTTCTATACCTCCCGGAGTTGAAGAGAAACTTGCTGTCCCTGATCGAAATCCGGCAGCAAGGACACTCAGTTCACTTGTTTGATGGCAAGGCAGAGGTCAGATCAGCATCAGATCACTCACTTGTCATGGAGGGAATAGAAGAAGGGAGACTCTTGAAGCTGAAAGGTTCATCTGCTCACGCTCAAAATTTTGCATTCAGTTCACATCATGATGAAGGTACATTTCCATCAAGTCTTTTATGGCATGCTAGATTTGGACACTTAAACTATGACAGCCTTCGTTTGTTGAAGAAAAGTGGTGTTGATGGACTGCCTACAATTCCTAGAAAACCTAAGGAATGTGATGCTTGTATTCTAGGAAAGCATAGCAAACATCCATTTCATGATTCACACTCAAGAGCACATAGGAAAATTGAACTTGTTCATTCAGATTTATGTGGCCCTATGCCTATTGCTTCTGCAAATGGAAACAAATACATGATGACATTTATTGATGACTACACCAGAATGTGTTGGATTTACTTACTGAAGAATAAGTCTGATGCTTTTCAAACTTTCAAGAATTTTCATGTATGGATTGAAAATGATGCACAAACACATATTGGCTCTCTACGTACTGATAATGGAAAATAATACACCTCAAATGAATTTGAAAATTATCTTCGTCAACATGGAATCAAACATCAAACCACTGTGCCATATAATCCACAACAGAACGGTGTAGCTGAAAGAATGAACAGAACCATCTTAAATATGGTCCGCTCCATGTTATTTTTCAAGAATGTAAAATTGATGTTTTGGGCTGATGCAGTTCTATGTGCTTTTTACATAAAGAATAGGTGTCCTTCAAGTTCAATTAGAAACAAAACTCCTTTTGAAATGTGGCATGGCCACATTCCTTCGGTAAAGAATTTCAGGGTCTTTGGGTCCACCTGTTATGCCTTGATACCCAAGGGTCAAAGGAACAAACTTGGTGCTAGAAGCAGAAAATGTATCTTCTTGGAGTACTCCAATACCTCCAAAGGATATCGTCTCTATGATGAAGCAAATAAGAAGTTTGTGATAGCAAGAGATGTCATATTTCTTGAATCTTCCAAGAGCGACAAGGTTGTTGAGCGGCAACTTGATCGCCTGGACAGATTCACACATGCAAAGTCTTTCCAAGAGTTTGATAATGTGATTCCACATCTTGAAGGGGGGATTCCGATATTGAATCAAACTGTGGAATCATGTCCTGAAGCACTCTCTCCCCCACATGAAGAAACAACCACGGATGACACATTGGATGATGTGATTGGCAGAATTGGGAGATTGAATCTTGAATCAATCCCAACTCAGTCAAGTGACCAGCCAGGGCCATCTCAGAAAGGTCCCCCCAAATGGCTGACAAAGACACTGGAGGATGTTCATCCTGATGAGGTTGGAAAAACAGGAACAAGAAGTTCCACTCAAGAAATCGAAGGTGATGTAGATAATTCGGATTCCCCTGTTGATATGGATATTGCTTATAACTGTGAATTGAGTTTGTCTACAGATCATGAACCAACTTCCTTCAAAGAAGCCGCTTCTCATGATGAATGGAAAGAAGCGATGCAGAAGGAGTATGATGCCTTGATAAAGAATGGAACTTGGAAGCTGGTTGATCCGCCTTTGGGAACGAAACCAATTGGCTGTAAGTGGGTCTACAAGAACAAGTACAAAGCAGACGACTCACTTGACAAGCACAAGGCCAGGCTTGTGGCAAAAGGATTCGCACAGAAAGAAGGAGTCGATTATGAAGAAACTTTTGCTCCCACAGCAAAATGGACCACCATCAGGACTCTCTTTGCCTTAGCAGCTCAGAGTGGATGGAAAGTCCATCAGATGGATGTAAAAACAGCCTTCTTGAATGGAGATCTGAAGGAGAAAGTTTATATGTCCCAGCCAGAAGGATTTGTGATAAAGGGTCAAGAACACAAAGTTTGCAAACTTGTGAAATCCTTGTATGGTCTCAAGCAAGCACCACGAGCCTGGTATGAGAAGTTGACCGAGCATCTTCTGAAACTTGATTTCAAACACTTTGATCTTGATGATGCAACTTTGTTTGTTAAGAAAGTTGGAAAAACAATTGTATATCTTGTGGTATATGTAGATGATCTTTTGATAACAGGAAACAATGAGAGCTATATTGCATCCATGAAGAAAGAGTTGAAGAAAGGTTTTGAAATGACTAATTTGGGTCATGTTCATTACTATTTTGGTATTGAAGTAATTCAACATCCTAAATTCATATTTCTTTCTCAAAAGAAGTACATTGGAGATCTCTTGAACAAATTTGGCATGGATGATTGTAAACCCTTAGGCACTCCAATGGAACAAAACTTGAAGCTCACATCTGTTGAAGGGAAGGAATTTGAGGATGCAACTAAGTATAGACAACTTGTAGGAAGTCTTATCTATCTGACCACCACTAGACCTGACATCTCATTTGCTGTTGGAATCCTCTCAAGGTTCATGCAAAAACCTTGTGAAGGACATTGGTCTGCTGCAAAAAGAGTACTAAGGTACTTGAAGGGGACTCAAGACTTTGGACTCAAATATACACAGGTAGGCGACTTCATCTTGACCGGATACTCTGATTCAGACTTTGATGGCGACAATGAAACAGGCGTGTCTACTACAGGTTACACCATGAGTCTTGGATCAGGAGCTGTCTCATGGAGATCACGCAAACAGTCAGTTCCAGCAGATTCCACGACCGAGGCAGAATATGTGGCAGCAGCTGAAGTAACAAAGGAAATTGTGTGGCTCCGGAAAATCCTGGAAGATTTGCAGATGAAACAAATGTATTCCATAGCACTCATGATCGACAATACTTCTGCAATAAAGTTGGCCAAGAACCCAAAGTTCCATGATCGAACAAAGCACATCAATACAAAATACCATCTAATTCGACATCATGTTCGGGCCAAAACCATCCATCTACACTCCAAAAATGACGCTACCTTACTTGCATCAGCGAGGAACCGATCTTGGGAATTGAAGTTTTAGAGGCAAATAAACATCCAAATCCAGGAGAAATTCCCACTTGGGTTGGATAGTAGACAGACAGGGCTTTCCAACGAGCTATCATGAGCTCAATTTGGACTTCGGGAAGTGCCTGAAAAACAGGCTCAAAGTGGCGCGACGCATTGAGTTTTTGGGCGCTGCGCATAGAGAAATTTGGCCTCATTTTGACTCTTTAGCTCAGAAATTTGCCCAGTTTTGTCTAGTTTCACTTTTTGATGTAATTCTTGATCTATCTTGATGTAATTTGATGACTATGATGTAATTTTGGCTCATATTTACTTGTTCTAGAGGATTCATTTACTAAAAAGTGAAAATTAAATGAATGAATCAGTTTCCTTTCATATAGAGGCAAGTTGTTTGATTGCCTAGATTTCAGTTCCTTGTTTAGAATTGGTTGAAACAACTCCTAGAAGGATGAGCTCGACCCCTAGAGGCATGGGAAGGGGTTAGACTTGTCTATATATTGTATTTTCTGAGACATCTTCATGGTTGGATACTTGGGAATAGTTTGGCACCTCATTGTACATACACTTTTGCATTTTTTGGCAAAGGAAAGACCAGCTTTTTGCAGCACTTGTTGGGATCCTTGTGGCTCTGAGTTTTGATGATGTTCTTTTCCATGTATCTGTAAGTTTCATTAATGTTATATGTATGCCATTTCCCTTCTCTTTGCTTCTGAATTAAACAAATGAGTAACTAAGGTAGAATTCATTAGTTTGTTGGTGCTCTGCCTTAAACTTTTGTTTAGTTTTACATGTTTTCGTCAGTTGGAAGAGGATCCTTGCACCTTCTTGCCCTCTTCAGCTTCTCAACAGTATTTTCTATCCATTCATTGAATCTAAGACATCAAAGCCATTGCTTTCCTTGCCTCAACTTGAACTCTGCAAGAATTTGGCCTCATCCCCAAGCCCAAAAATTGCCTTTCCCTTTTTCCAACAAAAAACCCTAAAAATCATTTCAAACTCCTTGATTAATATACCTAGCCTAAAATTAGCACTCATTTCAGTCATCTCAAGCCCTATTGATACATTTTTCCTGAGATTGACCCGGAGAGAGCCCTCTCCTGTTCTGGTAGGGCTAGCTACCAGACTGAGCGTGGTTTGGTGTTACCCTGAATCCCGCCTTCCTTCAACCTAAGGTGGATTTGGACAATAACAGGTTCACAGATGCAGACTAGGCTGGAAGCACAGTAGATTGGAAAAGTACTAGCGGGTGCTGTTTCAGTCTCGGATCAGGAATGACCTCCTGGTGTAGTAGGAAACAAAAGTTCGTAGCATTAGGCTTAGCTGAGGCAGAGTACATGGCAACAAGCACAGCTTCTTGTGAGGCCATATGGCTTCGCAAATTAATTTTGAACCTACTTAAGAAATGAATAGAGCCGACCAAGATCATGTGTGATAATCAGATTTGCATCAAGCTCTCTGAGAATCTTGTGTTTCATGACCAGTCGAAGCACATTGACATTCAGTGTCACTTTATTCGAGACTATGTTCAGAAGGGAGTAGTACAGTAACGATACACTCCTACAGGTGAACAAGTAGCAAACATTCTCATAAAGGCTCTGAATAAGGTTAAGTTCACTTACTTTAGAGAGAAGATGGGAATGATCGAGAACCCCTTCCACTAGAGGAAAGGGTGGTCTTTCGAAGAAGAGGGAGCTGCAATACAGTGGTTGCAATGGCAGTTGTAGAGTCATGGGCAACAGTACAGAATGGTAGTAGCAGTGCAGAGTTGAGTGGCAGGAGGCCAAGCATCAACAACACAGAACCAGTGCCCAAAATCATGTAATGCATAAGTGTGATGTATTGCTAGAGCACACCCTTGATGCTAAGAGGGAGTGTTGAGATTTTGTGTATTTGGAGTAGCATCAGTTGTGCTCTAGCTCCTAAACTTTTTGTAGGGACTAGAGTATACTAGATCTACAAGACCCATAAATGGATCTAGGAAATTTCATCCAGTTTAGGAGATATTAAATTAATTAATTATTTTAATGTATTTCCTAAGTTAAAATTTAGGAAAATAAAATAATTAAAGTGAATTTAATTAAACATGTGATGAAATTATCTTAAGTCACACGAATCAAGCTTTCTTTTAATCTTAGCCATTGATTAAAGATTTAATCTTGGCCGTTGATTTGTCAACGAGAATAGTATAAAGGAAAGGCTTGGGGTCATTTGTAAAACACACATGCAGACAGAGCACTGACGCTAAGCTGAGATTCTAGGGCGGGGCTGCTAAGAATTCTCAGTAGTGTTTTAGTTGCAGAGAGGGTAATTTAGACCAAGAGGATGATCTGATCCCGGGGTCTAGAATACACAAGAAGCAAAGAAGAGATTAGCAAAGACAGTGCCGAGAAAGGTAGCAGCGACAGCAGCAACAGTAGCAGACGACAACAACAGACGGTAGCAACAACAGCAACATATGACAACAGCAACAACAACAGACGACAGCAGCAGGGAAAGGCAACAGCGGCAGCAGGGAAAGGAAGCGGCAACAACAGCAAACGACAGCAGCAACAACAACAGATGGCAGCAGTAGCAGCAGCAGATGGCAGTAGCAGCAGCAACAGACGACAATAGCAGCAGTAGTGTCTTTTAGAGGCAGCGCTGGGGTTTCTAGGCCTGGATTTGGCTGAGTTTTGTAAATCCCGTTTGAGGGTGTGGATCAGTCATTATTTTTGGTCTTAGAACAGCCAGAAGCTGCAGATCTAGAGTTTTCTCTGTAGGTTTTTCCAGATCTGAAAACCAGAGTTATGTATTCAAAAATATTCTTAATAATAGAACCCTCCAGTAGCCAGAGACCGGTTTTCCCACATTGGGTTTTTCCGGGGACAGTTTGTCCAGAAATAACTGTCACTGTGTCTATGTGTGCATATGCTTATTCTAGATCTGAATTGGTAGAGATCTGTTATGTGTTTTGCTTTGATGTTAACTTGAATTTATTCAATTAATAACTTGTATAAGTAGGAGAAGCTTAACCAGATTAACAGTAATAATTTCTGCATAAGAATTAAGTTTCAGAAATTTCGACATCTCCAACAACCCAACATTGCTCTCGGGCCCAACCTAGGACCACACTGTCCCCTCACTGGCCACTCCTGCTCTACCCCTCCTTGGCCAATCTCAGTGTTGTTTCTCAACCCAATGCAAAGCCTTCTCATTGGCTCTCCCGACCCCCACCAATGCCGCAATTTTCCACCTCAACTATAGGAAAATACTTCTGCTTTACTTGATTGTGATTTGTGGGTCTTGACCCACATTATTCCTGTCTAACATTAGGAAAATCCAAAATTATCAAAAATTAATATTCCCAATTAGCTGACTGCTAATTGGGGATATTACACATTCAGAAATATGTTTCCAGCATCAAGATATATTAGAGACAACTTTTCCTTTCTGTGGTGAATTGCGGTCAGCTTTGGTTAATGGTCAAATTTCAGTCAAACTTCTCGGTTGCATGGATGAGGAGTTGTGCGCCTGACTGAAGGCTTTCAGTTTCTCCCTTGAGCTTGTGACGCCTGCGACTATGGTCTAATTTGTCCTGTGGCAAGCCATCGATTGTAACCCAAAAACATTAAAATAGATGCGAGCTTCGGAACTTGTAATTTCAGACCTTTGCGAATTTCTTGTGTCGTCCCTACCTCAGATGTCTGCGAACCAATAAATGAATAAGAGAAGAAGAAGATGCTTGGTGATATCCAAATGAGCTTGAGGTCACTTTTATTGATAGGCCGACCTGATCATATGTGCATGTGTGGGCTTTTCTTCATAAATTCACTTTCCCTTATCCGATTTGAGTGCTTTAATAGTCAAAATTGGTTTTCTCGAAAAGTGAAATCTAGTCCCATGGTTGGAATTTGTCACTGAGCTGCCAAAAATCAACAAATCTCGATCAATTCTTCTTCATTATCTATATCGATATTCAACAGAGTAGAGACGAGATGCAAAGATGGTTCATGATGACATGATAACATGATGATGAATGGATTGGCAGGTGGAATTCTCCCTAGTTGAGAGAGAGTGTTAAAATTGGCAACTAGGGCCCAATTCAACTTTGGACAACACATTTGATGGAGATGATTATTGCATTGAATTCCTGTTTTCGAGAGGACCAAAATCAACCTAAAGATCATCAAATTTGGATAAGAAAAAATATATTTTTGAGATGAAGCCAACACGTGCAAATTGTCAAGGTCGGCCTTTGTGAAAATTCCGTTAACCTCTGGAATCCTATTGCAACAACTGGAAGATATTTACCTACTTGTTAATTTTCTAACTAAACAATATATTTGCAGTTTACTACGACAAATACTGAATATATCACACAGTACACTACAATGTACACAAATAAATTGTGGAAGAAATACAAGTGCGGAAACAAACTGAACAAGAATAGATCACACACACATTTGACACAGTTATTTTTGGACTAATGTCCCCAGAAAAACCCAATGCGGTAAAATTGGTGTAGCAGATTTGAGGCTATATATATTATGCAGTAAAATTTTTTGAGTACAAATCTAGGATTGACACATCCGTCAAATCATACAGAGAGACTGACAGAAGAGATCTTGTGAGACAAACCTCACTCCTCCACGGTAACCCGACACTAATCAGTATGAAAACTACACTGTCCTGCGCTGCCTCTGCGTAGTGACTGCATCATTCTGCGCAGTCTCTGCGTCACAACGATGGCTGCGCTCTGCCTTTGTGTTGGTCTCTCTGCTAGCTGGAAAATGAGGCCTTCTGGCCTACAAAAAATCTCTCTGGGATCTGGCACTAGCCCAACGCTGTCTCCTTAGTAGGAAAACGACTTCCCTTTTAGCCTCCGCGCAGTGATTGCATAAGCACTGCGTCACTGGCCCTGCGTTGTGACTGTGTCTCTCTCTGCCTCTGCTGCTATGCACTCTCTGGATTAGGAATCCTTCCAATCAGAATTACCGCACCTCTTTGCAAAATATCTCACCATCAAGTTTTCTTCTTGAGCACTGCTCACTAAATAAATCGATCTTTGATCTCCGCCAAACGTATTTTCCAAATAACCCTTCAAGCCGTTCTTATAGTCTTCTCGTTGAGACTTCAAAGGCTCGATTCGCCTTTTCTAGAACATTCACACCCATATTCTATTAATTCACTTTAATTATTTTATTTTCCTAAGTTTAGACTTAGGGTCCCTTTAAAAATAATTAATTATTTCTATAGAATAAAATCCAGGTGGAATTTCACCAAACAATTTCTTGGTTATTTGGAATACATGTGTCTAAGCCTCTCTACAAAATTTGAGACATAGAGCACATTTGATGGTACCCCAAAATCAACACTCCCTCTTAGCAAGGAATGTGCTCTAGTAATACACCCTCTGAGTACTGATCTGATCCTATAGCATCTCCCTCTGCGCTGCTGATGTCTGACACTGCTGCCCATCAACTCTGCGCAAGTGCTGCATCTGTACTGCTACTGACACTGCCACTGTCAACATTGCGTCTGTGCTGCAACTCCCTTTGAATTTTGCATCCGTGTTGCCACTGACTCTGCCACTGGCAACTGCTACTGCACTGCGTCACAATTGCTTTCTGCAACTAAAAACATCCAAAATTGGACAGGTATACTGCATCTTGGTGATGAAGATCTGACTGCTGCTAACCTCTGTGCTGTCCCTCTGAAGCTGCTGCACTACTACTGGCTTCTGCACTGGGACTTCCTGCACTGTTGCCATCTCTACTCTGCGCTGCTCAGACTCTGGCATTGCTAACTACTGCACTTTCACTTCTACACTCCTCTGCACCAACTAGCACCTGTACATCATGCTACTTCTGATTTGGGCTCTCGTAGCAAGGTGATGATCCGAGAGGAGGACTCCTCAAGGACCCTCACCAACTTGCAGATCTCTGGGTCGACAACTCCAAATCAGCCCACCTCCCTCCTAGAGGTATATGGGATATCATTGCAAATTCCTCCTCTATCTTTGTTGCTCCAGCCTAAGGATCATGCTTCTCATCCTTGTCCTTCTTTCTGAGAGGACACTGTGTGGCGTAATGTCCCATCTCGCCACACCAGAAGCATTTGATCTTTGACAGATCCTTCTTCCTCTTCCGCTGCTCTCGCTGCCCCTTTGATGCAAGGGCCGCATTCTCCTTCTCCTCCTTCTTGATCTTCGAACCACAATTGTTGTCGTCGTCAAGTTGACACTTGAGTAAGTCTCTCCTCATCTCTTCTTGCTGAAGAGCTGCCCACATTCACTCCCAGTGCGGTAAGTTCTCTCTGCCCAGGATGCTCTGGACAAAGACTTGGTAGTCCTCGGACATTGAGTTTAGGGTCAATCTGACCACCTCTGTGGCCTTAGGAGCTGCCCCTACGACTGACAATTGATCTCGGTTTTCCTGAAGTCTAGACAGGAATGGTCAATACGCTCTCCCTTTTGCATCTTGGTGGTCCGCATTTTCTCCTCCAGAAACATCTTCCGCTACTCAGAAGATTGTTGAACCCTTGGTTAAACTGAGAGGGGGGTGAATCAGTTTAATGTAGTCATGTTCTTATTAAACTTTCTTTTATACTCATTCACATCATTAGTTTGTGATCAACTTAATATACAATGAAACCACAATCTTAATTAGTGAGCAGTAGGTATTAAGCAGATTAAACACAGAGTATCAACACATAATCATCATGTACATAGACACCAGATATAAGTGGAAACCCATAAGGGAGAAAACCACATCTTATTATTGTTGTGATGCAAAGGCAAGCTCCAACTCCCTCTCACCACTGATTTTCTGTAGGCTCCAACCTACAGGAGACTAAAACCTTAGTTTTGCAAGCTAAAACTTGCAAGGAAGCTCCAACTCCCATCTAATTTCTGCAGGCTACAACCTATAGGAGGCTCCCCTACTATCCATTCGCTCTGGCCAGCAAGCAAGCTGCAACGATACTTTGAGCATAACTTCCTCCTCTTTCACCAAACATACATCTTGATTTACGAGTTGCGCGATTCACCGTTTTTGTTCCTTCTAATTCTTTGTCCTGTCAACACTTATTGTTGCCCTTATATCATCTCTGAATCTTCACAGCTTCTCTATCTGCTCCTCCTTCTTCTTACCCTCTCTACCTCATTTCTGCATTCTCTCTCTTCCTTTATGCATATCTATGTGACATCATTTATAGAGTTCACCTCATGACTGTTTGTATTCCTTAGGGAATTCGAAGTGAATATGTATGACTCTTTGCCTTCCACCTTCTTGTTTTCTTGCCTAGCACATTCAGAAAAATATAACAATATGTATACATTTCAATATTATAGTGGGGTATTTATTTGGCTACGGAGACTTGCCTTTGCATCACAAACAATATAAAATTAATTAAAACATTTACATTTACATTTGCAATAGATATATCTCATTCAACCCTTTCAATTCTTGGCTCACTGTATGTTTGTCTTTTCTGCTGCTATAGTGTAACAGTTCTGCATACTCTCTTGCTTTCTATGCATGTAGAATGCATTTCCCAAATTATGTTCTAAATCTGGTAGCTTTATCAATGCGGAAACTTTCTTCAACCTTCATGGTTCCAACCATAGCCAAAATCTACTTTGCAGACTTACCATATGAAATGATCTTGTTAAACCCTTTGGAACTTATCACGTTTAACTGTTGGAAATGAATAATTGAAGCCTTTTAACCAATGTTCAAAACTTCGGGATTAAGGTCGGAGCTCAACACTTTGATAAAACTCTGTTAAATAACCCTTTCAGAGACATTATTAAAACTTTAGGGAATGTTATATAATTACGCTTTAAGCAAAGTTTAAACCCTCTCTCGGCGATATAATAATAGACCTTTTTAACACAGTAATAAACCTTTCGGACCCAGTTGCCAAACTCTTTCTATCCGCTGATGCGATGAATTAAACAATGGTTATAAAACCATTGAAATACCCCTCTTTATGATTTTTAAATCAACGATTCGGATTTCAAATAAACCCAAATATTCAACTTTCGCCCTCAACTTATGGAATCTCTTACTACCAGTTGGGCTTTATCATTAACCCCATTACATAATGGTCTACAGCAAATTAATTATCCAATATATACTCGCAGTTCACATCAAACATAATATTTTAACACATATTATGTCTTCCACGGTGATGGTCCCAAATGCTATAACCATTACAATAACCCTTTGACTTTATATTAAGACACCAGCAAATATAGAAATTCATTTGGGTCCCACAACAACATACCTCATCAACATTCACTAGTGGAAAGAGTGCTTACGTTAACGACCCCGCATCTTCAACTGCGAATGCCCTTAGATCTTCATCAAATCTAATCCAATGGAAATCGCATTTTTTAACCGCAGAACTTTAGCACGCAAATATTTTGCGAAATTCGTGGTATTTAAGTACCACTTCAAGCTATGTGTCGAACGCGGAATGCTATCGCATTTTTTTTTCCGATTCCACTTACCATTTAGAAATTATGCAAAAACCATAAATGGTTTTCGATTTTCGCCTTCTGTTGGCTCACTGTTCCGGTTCTAATTCCGCGTCATGGACTCAATACGGAATTCTCGCAATTTAAACAAATCCTCCGATTCGTGCTTTCTCTACGCCTTTTGTATTTCCGCCGCCTTCGCTACGGAAATTCTGCATCTATCCTCACAATTTTAATGCTGTTACTTTCAACACTTTCACATGGTTCGATTCCCTTCCAACACGTTCTGGATAACGCTGTTCTTTGCTTGTCTTCTGTCTTGTCATAAGCTCAACGATTCTTGTATTGAAGCTTCCACTACAACACTACTACCATTCTGATCCACTCATCTAGCATTTCTTCATAGTAATTAACAACACCTACCCATTATCTGTGGTTCAGACCCATCGCTTCCAACACATTAAAACCCTGAATGCGAACTCAAAACCTCACTCTGTCTATACAGAGAATTTCTCTTGACTTCGTACATGGAATCCTTATAAAGGTTCTGCCTTTTATTTCAATAGATTCATTCATCTATCACTAAAGCACACGGAGTTTCGATTTATTCAATTACAGACAAACTCGCACAATTTCTTATTGAAATTCAAGGTCATTCACACATAAATTAAATAAAAAACAGAGGCAAATTGTGAAATCGATCACCCTGTGATCGATTCACAGAATTTTGCAACCACCATTAAATACTGTGATCTTATACAATAACTCCACACACTATAAAATTCATAATTGAATACAAACTCAGAACTAGATTCTTTATATCTGTAAACACAGTGATTACATCAGAATCCTTACTTTTCAGGCCTGATCTTCAACTCGATGGCCCTTATCCTCACTACTTTGCCTCTGAACCGCTCTTTTGCTTCAATTCGCTGCCTTTGCTTCCTCTGCTCCTTGTCTGTCTCCTCTGTCTTATTGCTGGTTCTTCTTTGTTCTTTTGCTTTAGTGATAGTTCAGGTGCTGCTCCTTTCTTCTCCTTTGCCATCAATGACAATATTTCCAACAAAGATCCCTCATACAGTGTGGCCAACCCTTCCCACATCTCCCTTGCTGTCCCTTTGCTGGAAATGTGAGACACAATGTGATCCTTCACAACATCGAGGATCAATATTTTGGCCTTTGCCATATTCTTCTTGAAGGCCCTTAGTGGTGCTGCATCCATTGGTTTAGCTTGAGCATTATCGATAAAGTGCTTGAGGTCGTGCTCATCTAGAAGGAAGAGATCCTCGCCTTCTAGATTACATAGTTGGAGGCACCCTCCAACCGGTCTTGGTCACGCAATCCGCTGGTGGCCATCTCACCCAGCTGCTGTCGATTTGCTGTCTCTCACCCTCTGAGCAGCTGGCTTTACGCTCTCCTTGTGGAGCAAGCCACAAAATTTGCTGCTACTGCACTAGGAATCTGAGTTTCTTGGGCAAGAAACTCACTGAGGTCAGAAATCCCCAAAACTGTGTTTCAGCTACTCTTCCTCACGCTCTGCTCCAGCAATCACTACTGGACAATCAACTGTGTCCCTCTAGCTGCTGGTCTGCGTAGATCTGCTGCGCTACTCTCTTTGCCTCAAACAAACAACAATCTGGAACAATCCTACCTCTCTGTTGGCTCACTCAGAGAGAGATTTTCCTGTTGGTCTAGCCCTCCTGGCTTTGACTGCGCAATCATATGGGAGATCGATCTGTTGCTTACACAACTCTTTGATCCCAGATTCACCAACACTGAATCTGTTGGATTTGTTCTTCTGTTCCTCATGCACTCAGCTTAGACAAGCTCTGATACCATGTGAAAATTTCGTTAACCTCTGGAATCCTATTGCAGCAACTGAAAGATATTCACCTAATTGTTAATTTTCTAACTTAACAATATATTTACAGTTTACTACAACAAATATTGAATACATCACACTGTAACCTACACAAATAAATTGTGGAAGAAATACAAGTGCGGAAACCAACTGAACAAGAATAGATCACACACACATTTGACACAGTTATTTTTGGACTATTGTGTCTGGAAAAACCCAGTGCAGAAAAACCGGTGCAACCGATCTGAGGGTTTATATGTTATGCAATAAATATTTCAGAGTACAAATCTATGATTGACACATCCGTCAAATCATACAAAGAGACTGAAAGAAGAGATCTTGTGAGACAAACCTCACTCCTCCACGGGAACCCGATACTGATCAGTACCAAAACTGGACTTCCTTGTGTTGCCTCTGCACAGTGACTGTGTCACTCTGCTTAGTCTTTGTGTCACATCGATGGCTGCTCTCTGCCACTGCGCTGGTCTCTCTGCTGGCTGGAAACTGAGGCCTTCTGGTCTCCGAAAAATATCTCTGGGATCTGGCACTGGCCCAAAGTTGTATCCCTAGCAAGAAAACGACTTCCCATTAGCCTCTGCGTTGTGACTGCGTAAGCACTGCATCACTGGCTCTACCCTGCTACTATGGCTCTCTTTGTCTTTGCTGCTATGCACTCTCTGGCTCAGGAATCTTTCCAACCGGAATTACTGCCCCTCTTTGCAAAAGATCTCACAATCAAATTTTCTTCCTGAGCATTGCTCACTAAAGAAATCGATCTCTAATCTTCGCCAAATTTATTTTCAAAAAATGACCCTTCAGGCCATTCTTATAGTGTTCTCGTTGAGACTTCAACGACCTAGATTAGATCTCTAATCAACGGCTAAGATTAACTTTTGACTTGATTCACCTTTTCTAGAACATTCACACCCATATTCTATTAATTCACTTTAATTATTTTATTTTCCTAAGTTTAGATTTAGGGTCCCTTTAAAAATACTTAATTATTTCTATAGAATACAATCCGTGTCGAATTTCACCATACGATTTCTCCGTTATCTGAAATACATGTGTCTAAGCCTCTCCACAAAATTTGAGACTTAGAGCACATCCGATGCTACCCCAAAATCAATAGCCACATCATTATGTAGGCTAATGAAGGCCAATGGACATGTCTCTTGAGCCCCAACATCTTGTATAAATATGAGAGACCTGAAACCTTATTTGGCATCATCTCATCTCACAGATTCTTCTCTCTCCTCATCTGATTAGTTCGTACAACTATTGGGCAACCGAATTCTCTCACACATGTGGCAAGAAGGACGAATTACAGGGGCAAAATTTCAGTTTGTTGCAAGTTTGACCAAAATTGACTAGGCGTGTTTTGACCACATTTGACTACGATTTTCTACTAGATTTTTGATCTTTGGATGCTGCACCTATTAGCACAAAAATAGAGGTATTTTGCGCGCGTTGATCGAGGCTGACCGTAGAATTCAAGAGTAGACTGTCCAAGTTTGATTGTTGTTTTATGAACTGTTTTGGGCTAACTTTGACCAACATAAGAGTCTGAGTTTAACTGTGGATTGACCAAGCTATTTTGGAAGAAGTCTGACTGCTGTTGGCTTTCTAGTTAGGGCTGATTTGACTGCTGTTGACAAAGAACAGAATTGCAAAATTTTACAGCACTGTTTTGGCTGTGATTTGGCAAGTCAATTTTGACTTTTATACTCTCTCTTTGTTGAATGTTTGATATAATAATAGGAAGAATTGATCAAGGGTTTTCCCCATCTTGGGGTTTTTCCCTGGCATTTTCCAAATTTGGTGTTCTCTTGTCTTGGCTTGTCTTCTGCATTTTGTTATTCATGTTCTATCTACAATCACTGTCAATGTGACTTATGGTTAATGTGATTTCTATTGGAAATCTAAATTGGAAATTGTCATTGGGCTGCTAAAAGGACATTGAAGTAATTGTGCTAAGCATAAAACATACCTTATTATCTAAAATTAACATTAATGGCAAAACCTGGAAATAGAATCTGCAACTGAGGAATAAACAAGATAAATGAGGTCTGATAAGATAAAAAACTGGTCCTGTGAAACGATGGCCTCTCAAGAAATCTGCAACAATACTGCATCGACCTCCAAAATAAAGCTAAACTGATAACTGCTCCTGTGAATTTTGGATGAATCCACCAAGGGGAGAAATGGATTCTCGCCCACTCTTACTGAATAGCCCGAGGGTTTCTGTCTTGGGGCTACTAGAGTAGAGAACTAGGTTCTCAAACCTTTCATACAAGACAATGCACAAATCCAAGATGTCCCAAATGATCTCCTCTTCCTTAAAAAGACTCCACAGATAGATCTCCAAGCCTTTAGAAGCATCTTATTTTACTATTCTATTATTATTCTAGAGGTCCTTTCTTGACTTTATCTTAAGTGACCTTTTTATTTTATTTTATTTCATTCAAATCATTTTTGGCCTTTTTCCTCCAATTAATTATTTTTCCCCTATTTAATTAAATGACTAATTAAGTAATTTTTAATTTGGGAAAATGGTAAATCGCCACCATACTCTCTCCCACCACTGGAAGTCACTTCTCAGCATCCCATACTATAGATCTCGTTCCGGTTCCAACGAACTGTTACATTGAGGTATTCCATCAAGTATTCCTCTCAGAATGCCACCTCAAGCATAATTATTTAAGTTAGGGCCAATAATAACCCTGTTTTATGAAAATTGTCAAAATGCAACAGAACAAAAGGCAAGTTGTGCGGATGATGGAATATGCCAAGCCTATGCCATTAGATCCTGTAAAAACTCCTCATAACCCCTTCGAAATCCTTGATGATGTAATCCTGCTCATGCGGCCTGGGCATCACATACCCTGGAAAACCATCCTGGCTGTACTATAGAGGAAAATAAAAATGGGGACATGAGAAAGGACCATTCTAGATGAAAAGATACAATAGTGTCAAATGCTTTCGCGATATTAAATTCATCAGTGATAATGAAGATGTTCTTAGAGGGAGAGCACTGAGATGAGATCCTAGCACCGTTGTTAGATGCACTATTATCTGATATATGAAATGATGGCTTTCTCCATGATATTTAAGGAAATACCTTACTTGAGGTTGCCTTAAGGATTTGAGGCACATAAGAATAGACTCATTATTATAGATTGAAGAAAGTCCCATATGGACTCAACCAAGTCCCCTGCATTTGGCATACTTGGATTGACGAACATCTGATGCAGACACCAACCGCTTTTAATGTTGAAGGTATGTCTTTGATATTTGATTTCATATGCTTAGTCCTGATATTGGAAGTATATCTTTGTTGGAAGTATTAACTTGCCCTTAACATTCAAGTTTGGTTGACTTAGATGCATTATTGATCTTAGTCTTTGATGGATGGTTTCTTTCAGTAGAATTCATGTTTTTGTCAGGTGATTCAGTAGCCCAGGTCTTGAGGGTAGCCACTCCACAGGTACCCAAACCTTTCAAAGGAGTACATGGCCCAAGTAGATGCAACGTTGAGAGATTGGAGCCTCCATGACAACACTAGCATATGACACATGTCCCTGAGTACCTCGAGGACCTAGGATGTTGGTCAAATTTGACATGGCTTTGAGAATTCTTCATAATGACACCACTGGACCAAGCATGCCCTCAGAGTTGATCCAAAGCCCATATGAGGATGGTCTCCCATAAAGAGACTAGGGAGGGCTTTTTGCACTAGAGGAAGCCCTAATGCTGGAGAGAAGGCGGCCTTATTTGACATTTGGAGACCCATGGAGATCACTTTATGTCACCCTAGCTGGAACTTGTGAGCCCACAAAAGATATTGAGGTGGATTTGAGGGCCATCCCTCAAATTTTGGTTCATCCAGGCATCTACACACATTTTAACACCTTAACACACTTTGATATGGTATTTAGAGCCTTAATTAGGCATGACATCTCCATTTTGAGAGGCTACAACTCACACATGTGGGCTGATTTGGCTTGTTTTGTTGTTAGCTAATGGGTTGGCTTGTGATCCAAGGCCATGTAATGTCAAACTTGGTTACAGTGGGCCACATCTCATATTGTTACCCCTTAGTCTAGTTCCTGTCTTGTGAGCTCCCCTCACAAGACTTGCTAGATTTTGATACAACAAACCTCATTGATAATGTTGGGTTTATATTATTTGAGAAAGAAAACGAAGTTTCCTTGAAGTACATTACGATAGGAGGTTAAGATTGTTTGATCAAGAGGTTCGTGCTATGTTCCACCAAGACTTCAGGATGAGGGGACGTGAGTGTGGGGAGATGCATAGGTGGGACATGTAGGAGTACCCTCAAATTTTAGGGAAATTTAGGCGCAACGAAGGGATGTCGGGGTATATATGTGTGTGTGTGTAATTCAATAATGAAAGTATAAATACATTGATCCATACATAATTGAATTAAATAATGATATACATTGATCGATACTTATCATTCATACTGATGCATATATCATTCATCCATACACCACAAGATTCAATAATGAAATACATTGATCCATATTCATCATTCTAGAATCTACACTAATTTAAAAATTAAATTCATCATTCATCATTTAAAAATCTAATTAGTACTAAGAAAAATAGACTATAGTAGACACTGAAATTTGAAGACTAGAATAGTAAATTGATATAAATCAAACTAAAAAATAGTAAAGAGTGATGAGTCAAAGAATCAATCTAAGGTCATTGATATCTAGAGTTAAGACTTGAAAGTTAAAACTGAAAATAAAAAATGGACAATGAGCATTGAAGGAGTGTCGTGGGGGAGGAGAGGCAACAATTAACTAGTAAGTCAGATAGCACTTTGTGGTAAGCCAAGTAGAGGAAATCTTGGTAAGTCGAATGAGTGAGTTAGAGATTGCAAATTAGTTTGGGTTTTGATAGTTGTTATGTATTTTTCTTTTTAGTTTTAATTTTATCTTTATTTATTTTTAATTTCAAGGGTTATTAGAAAAAATTAAGGGGAAAATGTCCCCCTTCTAAAGGGGTGATTCTAAACTTGGTGCTCTTAATGAAAGGCTAGTTCCAAACCCTCATAATTGATAGAATCCAATGGAAGCATTGCAAACCCCCCAATCCCGAAATCCTGAAAACTGTTACATCTCTTGAATTTTGAATGGGATATGAAATTTATTTTCTCCATATGAAATCCGATGAGGTTGGAACATCTCAAACATCTCGAGTCATTTAATGGTAATGTTAAAAATTTAAGTAAAAGGATGAAAATGAAAGATAAAGGAGAATGAATTTAACATTATCTCTAATTATATATCATTAGTAAGACTCTAGGGTTGAATATTAAGCTTCCCCACTCACTAATTATCCCCACTCATTAATTATTGTTTTCAAGCAAAATTAAGGGGGCACGCGCCTAGCCCTTTTTGAGGGGGGCTGCCCACAAGCACCCTTTTTTGGGGGGGACACGTCCCCCACACTGGGGAAATGTCCCCCCTACGTCTCACCGTGTCTCCCCAAAAGAAGGATGTGGGGAAATGTTTCCCAAGATGTGCCCCCGTCCTAGGCATGTGGGGTGTGAGAGGTGTGTAGACAACACCTTGGGGGACGCGGCCCCTTGGAACACTGGGTTTGTGTGTATATGTGTGGGATTTATTGAACTACGTTGTCAAATAATATATTAAAGTCCTCTATTGACTCATTTTCTTTTCTCCTATTTTCAATTAGTGCATTTAATAGGAAACCAAAGATTTCCTTTTTGCCCATAAAAAAATTATCATTTAACTAATTAAAACTAGGAATACTATTATTTGGAACACTAGAAAACTGCCTAAATGCATCACTAATCAATGCAAGAGAAAAACATTTCATTGCAGTGCCAACATGAGTAACTCACATTGTATTCAAGTTTCTATTAAAGATTTCCTAAATTCTTGTGTCGATTGTCAATCATATTGTTTAAAATTATTATGTAACTCCTCAGAGAATTAGAGAGATCATGAGGTTGATTGGCTATATTTGAAAAGTCAAAGGGTTTATACAAGTGAGTTAGCCATGGACCATTGTATTATTATATGGTTCTTGTTCAACAAGTAATCCTTAAGTGCAAGAAGTGCATCTAAAAATGCAATGTGGCTTAATTCGCTAGCTTTAGTTCTTCTTTGATAATATAGTTTAGGTTTGGGAAAAACAAGTTGTGTACCTTGGGTTGTTGACCTTGTATTGTACCTTCTTGAAGTATTGGGTTTAAGCGGAGTCACCAAATGAGAACTTGCAAGTTTGTACTATCTAATTATTAATAAAATCTCATCAAAGTACAAATACAATAATTGAAATGCTTATCAAGGGTTGTTTTCATATACAACCATGTTGAATGACCTTCTCCCCAACAAAAACACCAAATAATGATACCGTTTTAGTTAGTAGGGTTGCAAAGGTCTGTGCAACCTACTAAGATGGACACATCAGGGTAAGAGCCCATTGTCACCTCAACCCAAATGCCCAGTCTTTAAGTTCAACTTCCCTTGAAAAGGCTAAGGGGGGATTCTTGATTTATATCTCAACCTACCAAGTGAAGATCAATGCCTTCTTTGGATTCAAAGGATGAGGTGGAGTTAATTATTGGTTGTCATAATGTTTTCCTGCCTGTAAATTTGTAGCAAACACTAAACCAACAAGATGGTACACTCAAAAGCACAAGATATAACATATAAATAGTCAAATTGAGTGTATAGAAAAAAATTCCTTGTTGAGACATGTAACTAGGTTTGGTCTACATAATTGTCATTATACTTATATTATTATGTATTTCATGTAAAAAGAAAAAGGAGAAAAATAAAAGTTATTTTTGAAGCATGAGTTTCATGCTCAAGTCAATTTGATAATTAGGTCAAGCATGTTCTTCATGCTTCTAGGGTTTATTGAGTCGAGAATATTTGTCATGAATCAAAGTATTGTATTAGAGTCAAGTCCCATTTGGACTTTGAAAAGAAACGAGAAAAATAATTTTATTTTAGTCAAAAATGTCAATTTTGTCCCCACAAGACAAAGTCGACCCTGCGTGAACAAGACGACCCTGGAAGGGGTAATTCGACCTCCTAGATGTGTATTCAACCTCATATGAAGCATCTCAAGCAAGTTCGATTTCTGTGCCAAGAAGGAGGAGAAAAGCAAGCAAAAAAGGCTAGAAGAGGCGCTGATGTCAAAGGAGAGAGAGCAGAGTTCAAAGAGAGAAGGGGTAATTTGACCTCCTAAAAGACAATTCAACCTCATATGAAGCATCTCAAGCAAGTTCGATTTCTGTGCCAAGGAGGAGAAAAGCAAGCGAAAAAGGCTAGAAGAGACGCTGATGTCAAAGGAGAAAGAACAGAGTTCAAAGAGAGAAAATATGCTCTAAATCTGCCACACATGCGAAATTGCAGACCTAATTACAGGGGCCAAAGTTGAAGATCTATTGCAGGGGCCTAAATTCTGAAATTTGTGCAAATTTGGAAGGGTTTGACATTTGACTACCATTGACTTGAGGAGACTTTGACTTGTTGAAGAAGCTTGAAGGGAGGGTTGACTGGGGTCTTGTGGGAGGTCTTTTTCTTTTTGTTTGGGTCTTGGATTTCTCATTTGATCTGATTCTGTAAGAAGAGAAGAATTTTCTGGGTTTTCCCCTTGGAGGGGTTTTGCGCTGGCTTGGAGCCTACATTATGTGTCCATTATCTTTTTGTGATCTTCATGGTTTATGGTTTTGGTAATTGTTTGATGAAAAAGAACATAATAAAGTAATAATAAGGAAACATATAATCACAAGCATTTATCAAAGAAAAGAGAAATCAAGACTAATTGTTGCCTTAAGGATTTCTCAACATGGTATCAGAGCAAAGGTGAGGAGTAGGCAGCTTGAAGATCACTCTTGTTGGCATAAGTGGAAGATATTTATCAAGACTACTTTGAAAAACATCATTTGCAAAAAGGACACAAGGAAGAAAGGGCACAAGGAAAAAAATTGAAGGATCATCATTCATCTTGAAGGAAGGCCACTACATCAAGTCATCACGATTATCTCTCTTGGAAACTCTTTGTTCATCATCCATTTTTGAAGACATCTCTACAAGAAGATATCAATTAAAGAGCATCAATCCTGAGAACATCATTTACACTCTTGGAAGCTACGTCGTTCATCTTTGAAGCAACTTGAAGCCACCTTTGTACCAGCCATCCTAGAAGTTATCATTCTAGGACATCTTTGAAGCATTTTGAAAGATCTTGGGAGCATCAAATATTGGAAGACATCATCAAGAAGGACACTCATTTGACAAGTACTATATTATTCTCTATGTCTCAATCTTCAAATCAAATGACTTCATTCTATAAGAAAAGCAACAAGTTCAATGGATCATCAAACTTCCAAGCATGGGAGAGAAAAATAGACTTGATACTTATAGAAAATGAAGTCATGGATGTTCTTGGAAAAGTTACAGAACTGAAGAAAGATAAGACTCAAGAATGGGCCAAGTACACTAAAGGAGAAGCTAGGGCTTAAAGGATTCTCACTGAATCCATCAAGGATCATCTTATTCCATTCATTACATATTTGGGTACATATAAAGCAATCTATGACAAGTTAGTCAAACTATATTCAGTTGGTACCTCAAGTCATAAAATTTCTCTAAGAAATCGACTATACAAGACAAGGGTATCGAAGGATGAAGACTTGGTTTCATATCTTATGAATTGAGCAGTTTAGTATCAAGCATATATTCTAGGAATGCTTAATTTTTTGCTTGCGCTCTGCAACCGCGGCCGCCCTCTGCTACCTGCCCTTCTGCCTCCAGTCGCGTGCATGGCCCCTCTGGAGTCCTCCACGGAGGTGGCCTCTCCCCTGGATTAGACCCAAGCCTTCTCAGCTTTGATCAGCTCCTTAGGTCCTCCTTGCCCTAGGCCTACGATCACCAAATTTGTTAAGAAGCTCAATGGCATTCAGGAGGTCTCCCTTCCTTCGACTATTCCGTGCATGGCTGCCCTTTCTCTAGCCGAGAAGGGTCTCATAGGTCAATTTTCTGGGTTATGGCCCTCCTCGAAGACTGTTCAAAAATGGGTTGAGTGTAATTGGTCAGACAAAATCAATGGCAAAATATCTATTTGTTTTTGCGGTAGAGGCTACTTCACCTTTCACTTTGAAATGAAATAGGACAAGGATTTGATCTTCAGGAACGGCCCGTACTTCATCGATACCAGAGGTCTCTATCTCAACAAATGGACGCTAGACTTTGACCCGGAACTTGATGTGCCAAACGTCATCCCAGTGTGGGTGTGCCTTCCTCACCTTCCTTTGCACTGTTGGGGGGATCACTCTGTTCGTGTGATTGGAAACGCTGTCGGCAAGTTCATTGATCGAAGCGAACCGAAAGACAATATGCAAGCCTATGCCAGGATCTGTGTCGAAGTGGATCTGGGTAAAGGCCTCCTTGAGGCAATCAAGCTAAAAGTTGACGAATGGACTCACATTCAGTAGCTCGATTACGAGAAAATCCCATTCAAATGCAAGGTATGTCACGAATACAACCATTTTGCTAACAGATGTTCTAAAGTTATTGATATTGAAAGCCCAGACTCAGACACGCAATGGGAAACCATAAAAAAAAAGAAGACCTCTTTTAACCCTAGAACCACTAGCAACTCCTTGGCACACTCAGCGTCCCCTCACAAAGCCACCCGCTCCTGCCCCTCCTCTTCCTCTCCTCAGCCCTCTGATCCTTCCCATCAACTTGCTGATCCTCCTATCCCTCCCTCTAATGCCTCACTAGCCTCCTCCAATCCCTTCTCCTCCTTTGCCCCTTCTGAAGATGATCCTCCCCTGCGCTCTATCCCCTCTCAGCCTGCCTCCCCTCACCCCTCCCCCATTAATCCTGATCCCCCCTCCTCTTCTTTAGACCCCTCCTCAACCCGAATCACTAGAAACTCAGTAAAAGAACATGGAGTCACTCTGGAAAATCTAAAGAAAACTGGCCTTGGAAGGAAGCCATCCAAGCATCACAGAGATGAAATTGCTTAAAAGGAAATAGCCCTTGGAATTCAGAACCCTATTGAAACCTATATCTTAGGGTAAAATAGGAAAGACTCAGGACAAAAGGAGCAAGGAGGGAAGACAGGCTCACGCTCTGCTTTCTTGAAATGATGAAAGCCCTCTCATGGAACTGTAGGGGTTTAGGGCACCCCTCAAAAACTTCAGCCCTAAAAGATCTAATGAATCAAGAAAAGCCGGACAATATTCTCCTTTAGGAAACTAAGCGGGGAGATCTTGACATGGAAACAATTATAAACAAAATGAAGAATCATGCGGGCACCCATTCTGAATCTAGGGGTGCTTTAGGTGGACTTGCCACTATTTGGAATCAAAGCATTTGGAAGCAAAAAAGTTCAGCAAAAATGCAAAATTGGATCAAAGTGACTCTACAGAACATTAAAGAGAGCATCGAGATCATCATTTACAATATCTATGGACCCAACCAAGGTTGCAAACATCGTGATCGGGATTAAATCGGCGAGGGGAAAAAATCGGAAAAAATCGTAAAAATCGGGAAAACATCAGTAAAAATCGGGAAAAAATCGGCACATACAAAAATATTCATTTTTTTCAATTTTTTTAATATCTAAAGCATCTACAGCATAAAATAAATGCATTGACACATAAATATGAAAAAAAACCAATATATAAGATGTGTAATATCATGTCTAGTGCTACATCACACATAAAACTGAATCCTGTCCTGAATACTAAGTCCTGAGTCTCAAGAGTCAACTCAGCCTCAAAATATCAACAAAAAATATAATAATGTATCTCATATCATGAGTCATAATGTCATATAGAAAGGAATGTCAATGCACCATATAACCTATGGTCCTATACTACTGATTTCCTCTGCCCCTCTTGCGAGAAAATACAACATCTTTGCCTTTCTCTCTAGATGAAGAAGCTGGCGGGACTGGCAATGGGCTCTGTCGTGCTCTAGAAGTAGAAACTGAAGCACCAGAATGAGAACCTAAAGCACTAGGAGCTAAAGGAGGCAGACCACGTCCTCTACCAGTAGTAGTGGTAAGTGGTGTCACCTCCTCCTCCTGCTGCTCCTCCTCATCCTCCCCCTCCACTACCTCCTACTCTATCCAATCAGGGGCTAACTCCATGACAGGCCTCTCAGCCTCAACCCTCCATTCAGTAGTGGTGTCAATCGCATCTAAAGAGATGGCCTCCATATCAGGGGTTCTCTCAAGTTGTCTCACCCACAATCTCAGATTGTAGTAGACGTAAACCATGTCATTGAGCCACTGGGCCTCCAACCTGTACAAGGGTCATAAATTAATAAATTAAATATTTAAAAAAAAAATATTTAATGAATTCAAAAAATCAGTTGGAATATTTTAAGTTTTTTACCTGTTGCACCTTTTGGTGTGTATTTTATCAAATACACTCCAGTTGCGCTCGCATCCTGAAGCGCTACATGTTTGGCTGAGTATTCTAATGGCAAGTTTTTGGAGTTTGGGTAATCTGTCACCGTAGCTCCTCCACCATGCATCTACAAGTTACAAGTTACAACAAATAAGATAAACTTATAAAGTTACAAACATAAGAAAAGTTTTAAAATAATGAAAATCTTACCTGGCATTTTAGTAGTCCTATCCTGGACAGCCATGTCGAAGCTCAAGGTGCCACCTGCCATTCTGTATACCTCCATCTCTTTGGATATCTCTGCACGTTCTAATGGATTTGGCACCATCTTCTGAACACAAGTGAAAAAGCCATCCATGACCTCAGCATCAAATAGGAAACCACATGAATAAGCAAATGCGGGGTTCAGGAAGACCCCTGCAGCATGAATGGGACGATGGAGTGTGTTGTTCCATCGATCATAAATAACTTCCCATAAAAGAAGTTGTTTCTGAAACCCCTCATCACCCTTATCATCATAATAGCTGCGAACAACTTCTTTGGTCCTATCCATGGCCTCATACAAGTAGCCCATTGCGGGCTTGTCTCCATCCACCAATCTAAGAACCTTTACCAAAGGTTCAGTAATGCTGCACACCTCTTTCACTCCAGCTCAGAAACTTTCCTGATATGACACCAACCTGCAGATGGCCTCTCCCTTTGATTTGCTGCTGATAGTCAAAGCACGCCACTCATCTGAAAGAAACATTCTCTTCAGTCCCACTTAGAATTCAAGAGGGATTGAAGAGATATGAAAGTAGTGGCAAATTGTGTAATAGCAGGCCGCACCAACTCCTTCTTGTTGGTGAATGTCCTCATCAAATGAAGCACAGATGCATGATAATATATAAATTTTGTGATTCTCTTTGATGATTCTACAATCTCTTTGACAAAATCAATCTTTCCGATGTCCTCCAATATCAAATCAAGGCAATGTGCAACACAAGGTGTCCAAAATATGCTCGGATACCTCTCCATAAGCATCTTGCCAGCAAAAACATAGTTTGCAGCGTTGTCCGTTATGATTTGGACAACATTTTGGGGCCCAACCTCCAGAATGAACACATCTAATAAATCACATAATAATCTTGCATCTTTGACATGTGCAGATGCATCAATAGATTTCATAAACATTGTCCCCTTGGGACAACTGACCAAGAAGTTAATAAGGGTCCTACCCTTTTGATCAGTCCAACCATTTGATATCACAATGCATCCTGTGACTTCCCATGATGCCCTTAACTCTTCCAATCTCTTGGTGCAGTCTGCTTTCTCATTTTACAAAATGCACCCTCTAAGGTCATTATATGAAGGGGCTTTGTATCCTGGGCCAACAACAGCGATAGCATCAATTGTAGCCTGATAAAATGGATTGTTCCTGACAACATTGAAAGGAATATCACTCCAAAGAAACAGTTTGCCCAACAACTTATCAGCTTCTTCCTTCTCCTTTTTTCTAATAAGGGAGGAGATAGATGGTTGTGCCCCGTGAGTGGTTCTAGGAGCAAAAAATGAGGAGGCAGCTACGAGGCTGCCTGTAGAAGACGCTGATCCTGAAGAGCCACTACCACTCTCACGGTCAACTCCAAACCCTGATATTTGACTCTTCAGAGCTGCTTTGCTGAGTTTAGTGGTTTCTATTTCTCCCAATGAGTTCATGGCTCTTCTGATTATTTCTGGATTGGTGTTTGTGCAAGGGCCTACTTCATGCCCAGGAATTTGTGCCAGGTGGTATTTCAACCTGTATACCCCCCTGTCATGTGATGACCACATAATTTGCAAGTCAAGTTTGATCGGTCAAACCCCTGATCAGGTTCACCAAATTCCCATAAAGGATCTAATTTCCTTGGCATGTTGGAAACTTTGAACTTTGAATGTTGAAATTTGAACCTAGGGCACAAGAAAAATTGCAAGTTAAAAAATAAAACAAAAAAATTACAATTTTACATACAACATTTTGATTTTTTTAACAAAAAAAAACCCTCAACTCAATGCAAAAATAATGGGAAAAAATACAAGTTGAAACACAAGCAAAAATAATGGGAAGAAACTAAGAGCAAAAGAAGAAATATAAAAAACAAAATTTAACAAACAATTTTTTGCATTTTTGACCAAAATAAACCCTCTCTCAAAAAAAAATAAAAAAAATAAAAAAAATCATTCACAAATGATGAAAAATACATGGGTAATAGAAACCCATGGAAGAACAAGAAAAAAACAAAAAAAAAGGGTCAAATTTGATGCCCATACCTGGAAAAAAACGTTTTGCCGAAGACACTTGGTCCAAATTCGATTTTTGTTCGCTTGGCTTGCAAGAAATTCTTCACTTTTGTCCAATCTTGGGCTTGTAGATCATGTATCTCCCTCCTTGGCTCTCCTCCTTCACTCCTTAGCTCTCATAACCAAACTTGTCCATGTGAAAATGAAAAAAAAAAAACATCAAAATCGCATTATAACCGTGCTGTTTTAGGAGGCAACGATTTTTTCCGATTGAATCGCGATTTTTTGGCGATCAGTGATTTTTTCAAAAAATCGAGAAAAAATCGCCGGCCGGAAAAAATCGCGATTTCTTAAAAAAATCGCGATAAAATCGCGATGTTTGCAACCTTGGACCCAACCATTATAGGGATAAAGAGATATGTTGGGACGCTCTAAAAACTGACATAGATAATGAAGACAACAACAATTTCATCATTGGAGGTGACTTCAACTTAACCTTTCACGCAAATGAAAAAAGGGGTGGCTGTTTCAACCCGGATCCCTCTAGAGATCTGCTTGAAACCATCATTCAAGACCATGATTTGGTTGATATTGCCCCAAAAAATCGCAAATACACTTGGAGCAATCGCAGGATAGGAGGGGGAAACATCATGGAACATCTTGATAGATTTCTTGTGGCTGTCCCTCTCCTCTTGTTTTTCTCCATCGCCTCTTCCAACATCCTCTCCTTCTCCGCCTCTGACCACTACCCCATCACCCTCTCCCTTGGTGATCTACCCTCTCTCGGCCCCCTCCCTTTCAAATTTAACCCTCTTTGGAATGATAATCTGGAAGCAAGACAGTTAGTGCGCAATACCTGGCTGCAACATGTGGAGGGATCTCCATCATTTATTTGGGAAACCAAACTAAAGAAGGTCAAAATGACCTTAAAGGAATGGGCCAAACTGCACTACCAGGAACCGGACAAGATCAAAACTGAAATCAAAGCGAAGCTGGAGGTTGTCCATAACACCATTGATTCTCAAGGGACAAATCAGGAGAACTCCAATCATGAAAAATACCTCTATTGGCAGTTATATAAAACCAACAAAAAAGAAGAGGAGAAGTGGAGAATAAGATCCAGAAATTTGTGGCTCCAGGCTGGTGACATGAACACCTCCTCCTTCCACAAACAAGCTACTATTCGCAAGACTAGAAACAACATATCCTCCATCATAGACAATGAAGGTAAAATTCAGATAGATCAAGAACTAATCAAGGCTGTTGCCACCACTCATTACAAAGATCTGCTCACTGAAACAAAAGAGCCTGAAGACTGCTCTTATCTCTTAAGACATCTGCCAAATCTGATCTCTGAGGAGATGAACAACACTCTGAAAAAAGATATAGAAGAGGCAGAAATCCAATGTGCCATTTGGTTCCTGCATCCTGACAAGGTTCCGGGTCCAGATGGCTTTTCCATCAACTTCTATAGGACCTATTGGGACTTAATAAAAAAGGACTTGACCAAACTGATACAGTGGGCTCAAAGAAAGAAGAAAATAGGGGGCTTCACCAATTCAACCTACCTCGCTCTTGTCCCCAAAGAAAACCGCCCCTCCTCCTTCTCAAGGTTTAGACCTATCTCCCTCTGCAATTCCTCCTACAAAATTATTATCAAAATCCTTGCCATGCTCCTCAAGCCCTTTCTTCCTAGTCTCATCTCGGAAAATCAAGGAGGTTTCTTCTCCCAAAGGCAAATATCAAACTCTATCCTCCTTGTGCAAGAAGCCATCCACTCAAGTATGACTCACAAAGAGAAAGGCTTCATTCTCAAACTCGATCTAGCCAATGCTTTTGATAGGGCCAGACACTCCTTCCTCATATCAGTCCTCTAGAAAATGGGCTTCGACAATGACTTCATCGCCCTTATCGAATCTTGGATCTCTAGCCCTTGGATCTCCCCCCTCATAAATGGCAGGCCTGCAACCTTCTTTCAGTCCTCCCGTGGCCTTAGATAGGATTGCCCTCTCTCTCCCTTTCTCTTTATCCTCATGGTCGAATCCTTCAGTAGGGACTTGGATCATATGCGAAGAGTAGGCCTCATCACTAGAATTAAATTTGGCAACGGTGTCAAAAATATGAACCTTTTGCAATTTGCAGATGACAGTCTCTTAATGGGTGGTGCAACTTGCATAATTGCTCACAGATTTAAATCTCTCCTTGACAAATTCATGCTTTACTCCGAAGGGATGATAAACTTCCAAAAAAGTTGCATTTATGGTTGGAACGCAACTAACCAAACCATACACAACATTGTACAAATTTTTGGAGTTTCTTATAAACTGAACTGGGATCACTTCAATTACTTAGGCATGCCTGTCAGCGCAGGTACTCTAAAGTCTGAAATTTGGAACATTACAATAGACAAAATGAAGAGAAAAGTACAACAGTGGGGTTCTTCTTGGTTAAACCTTGCTGGGCAAGTAGTCTTACTCAAATCTGCGCTCTCTTCTCTTCCCTTGTACCATTTCACTCTGCTTCATGCCCCTGCCAGCATACATCACAATTTGAAGCAATCCTAAGGCATTTTCTCTGGCAGGGTGGAAAAAAGGAGAAGAAAAAATATAACCTTGTTAAGTGGAGGCAGGTCACACAAGACTACGAAAATGGAGGGCTCGGAATCCGCTCAACCCAAGCTTCTGAACAACGCCTTTGGGGGGAAGATCGTGCGGAGGTTAATCAATGGACTACAAGCATGGTGGAAAAGAGTTATGGAATCCAAATACCTCAACTCTCCTAGACAACATCTCCTTGATCAAGACATCCCTAACAGACCTTGCTCCAGAATCTGGGCCCTCCGTAAGAAATCCATTCCTTTCTTAACTCACAATCTCTCCAAAGTCCCTCATAGGGTCAACAACATTAATATTGGGAAAGACAGAACCATGGGGCAAAATCCACTCTTGGATAGCCCTGGCACTCATCGCATTCTCTCTCATTTTCAGAATCTCGATCTAAAATTCTTAAGTCAAATCTCTAAGTGGGATGACCAAACTAATAATTGGATTGGAAGGCACTTTCCCCTTGTCCCTCCTTATTTGGAAGCAGACCTTTCCAACCTCCAAGTCCTGCTCCCTTGCGTAAAGGCAGTATGGATAGCTTTCGCTGGGATCCCACAAGCTCTGCATACACCATCAAAGTTGCTCACTGCCAACTCAACAAAGATCACTTTCCATCTCCTCCATGGACATTTTGGAAACTGGTTTGGAAGTCGGAAGCTATCCCAAAGATAAAGATATTTATATGGACTCTCCTCAAAGGCAAGATCCTCACCTCAGAAAATTTAAAGAAAAGGGGTGTGAATGGACCATCCAGATGCCCCAATTGTCAATGTGCAGAAGAGACTGCGCATCATATTTTCGTTAAGTGTCCTTTTGTTGCGCAATGTTGGGAAGATCTCACTTCTTACTTCCAGCTTCACTTGGAGTCCATCAGCGTCATCTATGATTTGATTAAAAACTGGAGGAAAAATTACCCATGGGGAAAAAAGAAAAATAACTTGGCTAGAAGGGTTTGGGATACCCTTTCATATGTGCTCTTATGGAACATATGGCTCGCCAGAAACAACATGATCTTCAACAACAAAAAGCCCTTCTGTAGGAAGGTCTGCAACAAGACATGGAGTCTCACTTTCGAAAGAATTGTCTCTAAAAACACCAACAACATCGACGTTAGTGACCTCCAAGTGGAAGAAAGGAACTTTTTGGGTAAGCTGCTAGACAGTTTTGGCTTCTTCAAGCCTCCAGCTAATCATCCTCATCAAAATGAAACATGGAAGGTTTGTCTAAAAGAAAAGGAATTTATAGAATGGTTGGACAGTTGCTCAAGGCCTGCTCTCTTCTTCGATGGCGCATCCAAATCAAACCAAGGCATTGCTGGAGCAGGAGGCATTATCAAAAATGGAAATGGAAGCACTTTTCTCTCCTTCGAGTGGAGTCTTGGCTCCCTCTCCAACAACAAAGCAGAAGCTTACGCCCTACTCCAAGGCCTCCATCAATTAAAAAAAAGCAACATCACCAATGCAATGGTGTTCGAGGATTCCTCTATCATCGTCAACATGATGATCCAAGACCACCCTGTCCGCAATATAGACCTCCGCAGAATTGTTAATAGATGTCGCAACATAACCAAAGGCATGAAAGACGTATCTTTCCATCATATCCTCAGATCGAACAACAAGATCATTGACGCTCTAGCATACAAGGCATGTGCAAGAACAACTGGGCAAATCCTCTGCAATGATGGCCTATCTTTGATTCCCCTGCCATGATCTTGTCTCTGCTGAAAAATATATTCTTTTGGATTCTCCCTTCTGAATTCTCTGAAATTTGCAGACCCCCCTGTACCTCCTCCCTCCTCTCTCCTGTGACCCTATCTCCTCAGACCTGCTCCCCTGCTGCTTTCTTTCCAATCCTCTGCGCTATATATCCCCTTGCCCCCTCCACATTCCCTCATCCTCCTATAGCATTCCCCTGCTCAGCGCATTTTGTAATATTCCCAATTAGCAGCAGCCAATTGGAAATATTAATTTTGATTAATTTTGCCTTTATAAAGTTAAAATAAAAATAAAGTGGGTGAAAGGAGAATATAACTCACTAAAATAAAGTGCACTCCCTAGTAGACTCAACGTTGTGACTTAAGTGGGCCAAGTGGGGGCCAAGAGACCACGTAGAGGGGGAACCACTTAGACCACGTGGGCCATGGCCCATGACAGTGCCGTTTAGTTGGCAACGTGGGCCAAATGGAGGCTACGTAGGAGATGGTGGGGCCTAGGGTTGAGAGAGGCCCATTGCTATAAAAAGGAGGAGAGCCTCCTCATTTCCTCATTCGATGTTTATGATATTGAGCTGGTCATTTCGACTTCTTGAGCATGCTGGTTGTTTAGCTAGTCTGCAGCACTATTTAATGCATCGAGTGTCTTCGTTCGGAGATCTCACCCTCAGCCTCGGAGGACTTCGAGTGCCTGCTCGTGTGAGGTAGTTCCATCATTATTTTGTAGGAGGATTGGTGTTTGGGTTTTGTGGCGGAGCAGTGCATTCAAATACTGCGCAGTCTTGAGAGGGAGGACGCAGTCCATTTCAGAGGAGCTCCGGATTGGGTTCTTTTTGGAGGTTTCGAGCTGTGATATTGAGCAAGGGGCCAGCCCTTGCTATTTGGAGGATTTTGGCAGAGTTTGGGGTAGTATTTTGGTGGTTTCTATTCAGCCTCAGCGCAGAGCCTTGGGGGATAGCGTAGATCCTCAAGGGGGTGATTTTCGGGGGTCAGCCGTTTCAGAAATGCCTTTTGGGTTTTTCTGGGTTTGGTGAGCAGAGGCAGATTCCAGAGTTTCAGCTCTTTTTGAGGAGGTTAGCAGCCGCAAATCCTCATCTTGTTTTAGCAGTAGCAGCTAGACGGTAGTTTTCCAGCAGCTGGGACGCAGTTCAGAGAGCAGCCATTTCTTGGTCATTCTGAGAGTATTTCTTCACTTGCCTTGAACAAGTCTAGGTGCCATCACTCTGATCACCTATTGTACTTCATTATATTTCTCAGTATAATAAAATGGCTTAGCATTCTCTCTATGTTTTTGGAGTATTTGTTACACGATCTATATATGGTATTGTATGCTTGCACTACTATTATTTTTTCTATCTTTGAGCATTCCAGTTTTATACCACTTGGTGTGTTTTCCCCATACTCTTAGACAGAGTCTGGAAAGGGCCAGGTAGCTTCCAGATCTCACCCTCTTCTTAGAGGTGAAATATCTAGTAAACGCCCTCCCAGTCTATCTCTGGTTGGAGTTTGCTTGTGTTTTAGAGATATCCCTGAAACATGATATTACAGTGGTATCAGAGCTCATAGACCTAGCTCAGCCTGTGGAGCAAGTTGTCTATGACACCGGAAGAGAAGCCGTGGGGATATTTTTCTATGAACAAAGAGGGTAGGCCAACCAGAATCACAATGCCTACATTCTTACCTCCAGTACTGAGTGAGAAAGGTAGGCGGCATGATCATATACCCTTTGGAGATTATTTCCGCGAATGGCAATCCATGGGGGAAAACTTTAGAGCGGCTTTGCCCTTCAGAGATTATTGTCAGCTCAGGCAGGATGAAGGAGGAAGGAACAGTGGGGGGTCTAGCACACAGAGTTTAGAGTTGCAACGTACCACTGGGAGGACACCTTTTCCCACACATGATGGATCCACTGATTTCACGGTTCGAGATCGGGTGGAAAATTTGGATACCTCTTTCCAGCTTGACCGAATAACGGAAGGGGAAGCCATCAAAATGGCTACCTCGCCCTTGGAGGATGAGGGCACACAGGATCATGGGGAGCATGTGGATACACCCAGCATGATGCAGGGGTCACCTGTGTTGGAGACTTCCTTGACTGTATCGGTTGACACCTTAGTAGAGAGAGTAGAGCTTACCCCAGTAGTGCCATCCATTGAGGTGATGACCGGGGTAGTGGTCGAGTTGTTGGGTGGTAGCAGTGCGCGGCAGATGGGTGCAGTGCCAGGAGATGTATCCACCTTTGATGAGGCACTAGGAGATACAGACGTATTGGACAATGGTCGCACACAACAGTGTCATTAGCTTCAAGCTGACCTTCTAGTTTTGAGAGGGAAGGCCACATCAGTACGAGAGGCTATTTTGTTACAAAACGTGGAGTTAGAGGGCATGAGAGTGGTTTGTGCTGAGTCAGCGGCCAAGTTGGCCCACATTTGGGAATAGTTGGATTCCCTAATGGTACAGCTAGAGGGCACATTGGATTGTCAGAGCAGCCCCCTTAAGGCATGCATAGACAGGGCTAGCAACATTATTGGGTCACCTCTTTCCATTGGAGAGAGAGAGGCCAAGCCACCTAGTCAGATCTCATACGTTGACTTGGTTAGCGGGATGAGACGATCGGAGTTGCGTAGGGTGCAGCACCCACATGTTGAGGTGGGATGGCGAGAGATTTTGAGTTGGTGCCCGGTGGAGTGGGTTATGATGATAGTGGTGGACCCGGGTGTAGTTCAGCAGGAGTTTCTAGGTGCTGGGAATACAGGAACCCCAGATTGGCATTGGGATCTAGGCGGGACTACTTGTCGTTTCCCAGGCAGGTTGGTTGACTATGTTTTGGAGGTTACAGTTGGCCTAGCAGTTGAGCATGCATTTGCTAGGGGAGTTTCGGTTAGCTCCAGTGGCCAACCAGTTTATGGACAAACTCCCTAGGTTGTCTTGGTATAACGCTTGTACACGAGGTCACAAGTGATCAACATACCTTGGCAGAAGCTTGCCGGAGGAGGTGGCATTGGCAGGCCACCAGGTGGTGCCTTGTATGGGGCCAAGGGTTCTTCACCTTTGTGTGGGGCACAGAGGTCACAGCGGAGTCGAGCAATGGTGGTATCACTACTGACACGTAGGGAGATTCACTTCTCGGACCTCTCGGGGAGGTTTTGGAGCGATGATCCATTCGTCGGCGGATATAGCGATGCGACAGTGGAGATGATGATACTGATTGGGGGTGTTCCAACATGTAGAGACACAACTCTAGGCCATCACATCCAGGGGTGTGTGGAGCCTCTAGCATTGAGCAGTGGACTACCAGTGGGCATGGAGTCGCATCGTGCTGTACCATAGTGTGTGGGACTGCATTGTGGAGTAGGAGTGTTCTACATCACATTGAGAACACACGGGGAGTGACCGATGCCTTGACACAGACCAGGCACGAGATGGTATAGGGTGGTACAGCAGTAGTAGGGGGTATCCAGTAGTGTACATGGGTATGCCTCAGTGTGCAGTGGCATGTCGAGGAGTACATGGATGATCGGTGTTATGTGAGGGCATACGGTGCTGCACAGCAGGGTCTTAGAGCATTGCCTCTAGGGAGACTCACGGACAGGGACACTGGGCTTACCTTTGGGGGTATTTCACCCAGGATCGATGGGGAGACAGATGAGCGATACTTGACGGTATCTGTGGGGACTCACGCACCTAACCCTCTTCTACATCACTCACGGGCACAGTCGATTTTGTTGTTGTCCTTTGGCACCTTGGGCATGAGCAGCGGGGTATGCAAGGCTCACCCAAGATATTTGGATGACACTCAACACACTAGGGGAGAGACTTCTCAGCAGTGGCACTGGGTCGAGGCGCTAGTTGACAGCCACAGGTTAGGGGATGAGATGATCCTCTGTAGGGGTGGCACATCAGTCATCGCTGAGCCTACGCTTGGGGAGCAGGTCATGAGGGAGACATGCGTCACTTTCTCCTTAGGGCATGTCGAGAACATGCATGAGCAGAGGATACTGGGTACAAAAGAGGTAGCATCCCAGTATGTGTCTGGGCTCCAGACATTGTATCGACACATTATCGAGAGGGTGGATGGCATATTCTATGTAGATGAGGTGGCAGACGTAGAACAGGAGGGCATTCCTTCTATATGCCAGGGTGAGGACTCTTCTTCATATGAGTCCATAGGATCAGTTGAGGACGCTTCTGGGGAGTGAGAGCAGTCATGCAGGGATGGTGACAGTAGACCGGAGCTGCATTCCAGTGTCCAGGGTGAGCAGTCAGGGGACTCTACGGGAAATACTCTGGGTGATGAGTAACTTGTGACGATTCAGCCAGAATAGCATATGATGGAGCCTAAGTTAGCGAAGGAGGATACTATGCACATGATGCATGATAGTCCTTTGGGGGAGAGCCAGATGGAGGCTCACATCGAGTCTGTGATGGGTATGCGGCTAACCTTGGGGTCAGCCATTGAGGAGGAGCAGTTAGATGCCCTGACATCGTTTACGGTGACAACAGTTGTAGATCCATATCCTCTAGAGATGTTGGAGGTTGATGGGATATTTCTACAGGGGGCTAGGGGACGGCAGGAGCCTCACATTCCCGATGAGAGGGATGAGTTGTTGGAGATGGTGGAGCATCCATCTTTGGGCCGACACATTGATGAGGTGCAGATAGATGTACGTACAGTCGGCCGAGATGCAGTGCTTTCAGTGAGTAGTACTCTCCAGGAGTACATCGATGGGGCTTGCAGCACATCTTGCCCACTTTGGCCCATTATAGAGAGAGGGGCTTCCTTCTACAGGTAGCTTCCATTCGCAGACAGGGCAGAGCAGTGTGAGTTGATTACGAGCTGGCGACAACACTCCAGGCGTGTACCGTGTGCAGTTGTTGCTACATTAGATTCTTCTTCCAAGATGGATTGGCAGGAGACCATGAGTTGGTACCCTCTTGATGATACGATTTTCTTCGTAGGGAGCACAACAGAGCAGGGGCCCTCAGAGATAGCCGATGTTACAGATTCCAGCTGGCAGTGGGGCCCAGGTCATCATTTCTTCAGCACTCCATCCCGATTTTAGGAGGGCAGGATCGGCATGGGATTGAGTCAGGACTTGGATTGGAGAGAGGTGATGAGTTGGTATGCAGTTGGTGGGGCAGCTTATACAGTTAGAGGTACAACACACTAGGAGCCAGGGAGCATTGATGCTTGTTGGCGGGTTTCACTTCATGGGGCATCAACTATAGCCAGAGGCAGTGCACAACCTGAGCCGTGGGACTTGGACGATGATTGGCCATGGTGGCATTGGGATCCGGGAGGATTGTTTGTTCGCTGGTACAGTGGGAGATCAGTTTTGGATCCCGGCACTGAGAGATCCCTCCATATCAGGGTGATACAGAGGACAGGGAAGATTCAGTGGTGCATCTGGGACCCAGGCACATTTTACAGTGATGGTGGGGAGCATCAGCTAGAGCGGATGCTTGTTCAGGAATTGCTTGAGGACAAGCAATTTTTGGCGGGGAGGACTGTAATATTCCCAATTAGCAGCAGCTAATTGGAAATATTAATTTTGATTAATTTTGCCTATATAAAGTTAAAATAAAAATAAAGTGGGTGAAAGGAGAATATAACTCACTAAAATAAAGTGCACTCCCTAGTAGACTCAACGTTGTGACTTAAGTGGGCCAAGTGGGGGCCAAGAGACCATGTAGAGGGGGAACCACTTAGACCACGTGGGCCATGACAACGCAGTTTAGTTTGCAACGTGGGCCAAATGGAGGCTACGTAGTAGATGGTGGGGTCTAGGGTTGAGAGAGGCCCATTGCTATAAAAAGGAGGAGATCCTCCTCATTTCCTCATTCGATGTTTATGATATTGAGCTGGTCATTTCGACTTCTTGAGCACGCTGGTTGTTTAGCTAGTCTGCAACACTGTTTAGTGCATCGAGTGTCTTCGTTCGGAGATCTCACCCTCAGCCCTGGAGGACTTCGAGTGCCTACTCAGGTGAGGTAGTTCCATCATTATTTTGTAGGAGGATTGGTGTTTGGGTTTTGTGGCGGAGCAGTGCATTCAAATACTGCACAGTCTTGAGAGGGAGGACGCAGTCCATTTCAGAGGAGCTCCAGATTGAGTTCTTTTTGGAGGTTTCGAGCTGTGAGATTGAGCAAGGGCTGGGGCAGTATTTTGGTTGTTTCTATTCAGCCTTAGCGCAGAGCCTTGGGGGATAGCGTAGATCCTCAAGGGGGTGATTTTCGGGGGTCAGCCATTTCAGAAATGCCTTCTGGGTTTTTTTGGGTTTTGTGAGAAGAGACAGATTCTAGAGTTGCAGCTCTTTCTGAGGAGGGGAGCAGCCCCAAATCCTCATCTTGTTTCAGTAGTAGCAGCTAGACGGTAGTTTTCCAGCAGCTGGGACACAGTTCATAGAGCAGCCATTTCTTGGTCATTCTGAGAGTATTCTTCACTTGTCTTGAGCAAGTCTAAGTGCCATCACTCTGATCACCTATTGTACTTCATTATATTTCTCAGTATAATAAAATGGCTTAGCATTCTCTCTATATTTTTGGAGTATTTGTTACACGATCTATATATGCTATTTTATGCTTGCACTACTGTTATTTTTTCTATCTTTGAGCATTCCAGTTCTATACCACTTGGTGTGTTTTCCCCATACTCTTAGACAGAGTTTGGAAAGGGCCAGGTAGCCTCCAGATCTCACCCTCTTCTTAGAGGTGAAATATCTGGTAAACGCCCTCCCAGTCCATCTCTGGTTGGAGTTTGCTTGTGTTTTAGAGATATCCCTGAAACAGGATATTACACATTCTCTCTCTACTGCTGGGCTCTTGCTCCACGCATTCCCCTCCCCCTGCTGGCCTTCTGCTCTGCGCATCCATCTCCCCTTCATCGTGTGCCCTTCCCTCGTATACCGACCGGTCTCTGCTCTCTATCTCTGCATTATGGCACACAGTGAAGATTGTTTTCATTGTGTAGATCTCCAGGTCGAGTTGGAGCAAATTCGCTCTCAGCAAAAAATCCTTGATGAAAAACAACAAGCTGATGTGAAAATCTTCCTGCACAAGGTAACGTCTTTACAACAACAGTTCAATGATCTCTCCAATCGTTGCGCCCATGCGGAAGAATCTGTCCAAATTCTCAAATATATCCTTGAGAAACACTCAGCCCCATGCTCCAGCTCCAACAATGTGAGAAACGCTGGCATTGTGGACAACACGGATGCTTCTACCGAGCGCCTAATAAGCATCCACTGATTTGTCATCTCTTCTTTTTAGCATGGATTTTAAGTTTGCTCTACTTCTTTCGTAGTTTGTCCGAGTCTACTCGTTATCTATATTTCAGTATTTTCTGAACAGAAGACACAAAGAAGGTGTAGCATTTTGTGGTAGCTACCTTCTTTGTTGTTCCTCAGAAACTCTTGCATGTAACAAGGAATCTTCTCCTCTTCTTTTTTGGAATATAAATTAGCACCCGTTGTTGTTAAAAAAATATATGTATATTCCGGGAAGGACACTCCAAGCTTCGATGAGCTATGGTCTGTGTGTTATAGAAGAAATAAGATTGAAGTCCAAAGATGACACTGAACCCAATGAAATGTCTCAAGCTTCTATTACTAGATTGAAGAAGAAAAGTGGAAGGTTGGGAAGGTTTGAACCTCATCAAAGGCATAATAGAAGTAAGAACAATCAACCACGTGGAAGAAAAGATATGTCCAAAGCACAATGCTTTGGATGTAATGAATATGGATACTTTAAAAGAGATTGTCCTAAGGATCCTCGAAATATGAAGAACAATAAAAGGAAAGAAAGAATTGAAGCCCACATCGTCGAGGAAAATGAAGAACCAGAGAGAAATCGAAGAATGAAGATCCTAAAGATATTTACTATTGAAGACCTTCATTCTATTAACAAAATGATCTTTTTTTATGGTTTGTACAATTACTTTTGCAAAAGAACTATGGCATCATGAAAAGAAGCATGCAGTTTTGAAAGGATTAGAGTCTACATAGTTATTGGAAGCAGTTGTCTAGTAGAATAAGGATAGAAGGATTTGGATCATTTAGCTACTTTACGATATATGCAAAACATAGGTCATGAAGCTACTACTTGGCATCATGTTATAGAAGTAGTCATTTAGCAGGAAGCGATCATTGGGGTCCATTGTTAGAAGAAGATTCTTCATCATATGAAAGAATTATTGTGACATGGCAAAAGTATATTTCACCTGCAAGAAAGAAAGCATAGTAGAAGTTTGAAGTTGTAGCATAAAGAAACAATCGAGACACCTCTCATCTTAAGAAAGGAGTCTCATCATAAACATTATCTTCAAGGAAATATATAGTAACAATTCAAAGGAAGAGGCATTCATATCTTTAAATAGAAGCTTTTCATTAGTGTTGTAGTTGCTACAACAACACCAAAATTTAACCCCTTTTTGAAATTTTGGAGACCCCCATGCTAACTCTTTGCCACTTTTTACCTATGGCATATTAGGGTTTTCTTCGTCTCTCTACCTGTTCAAGGTCTTCTTTGAACAAAGAAAATTCCTACCCTAAAACCTAAAACCTATGTTCCTTTAATAAGTCGTTAGTCACATTTTGAGTTTGGATATTGGTTGCTAATTATACGATCTACAACCTTTTTGTCAAGGTCGCAAAGTCGCGTCCTATGCCTTTAGTGATATATCGTTGTTTCATTTACAATGCGGTTGCACGATTTCCTGTGCACAGGTCACATGCGACTGAAAATTCGCACAAGCTATACCAACCACCCCTCTAAGTCACCAAATCTCACCACAAGATAGCATTCCTTTTGCGACTGTCGAGAGCAAGTGCAACTTGCGACCTCCAACTTAAGCTAGTCGCTTGCAACCCATTCCTCCCTGCACTTCTTCCTTGCGAGCTATCTCCTTAGTCTGGTCGCATGCAAGCCATTCCTTCGTGCTATCCTACGTTGCAATCCTCCTTGAGTAGTTGCATGCAATAGTCCTTGCGCGCATTTCTCTTGTGTGACAACCCCTCGCACGAGTGGGAGTTCTTATATAACCTTTTCCTCTCTACCATTTCATTCTTACCTTCACAATTGAGCGTGCAAAACCCTCTTCAGCAACTGATGGCAACCTGTGACCTCTCTGGGTAAGTGACGCTCCCTCTCCCTTCTGTAATCGTTATGTAATGGAATTGACACTTGGCCACCTCCTCAACACCCCGACTTTGCGAATTCCTCCCAAAGCCTCCGTTTCCTTCAAAACACCTTGAAAGGGAAAAGAAACCCTCGTTGCCCTAACTTCCCATCACACGACTATGCATTCATAACTCCCTTTTTCACAAACCAAATTTGGCTCTAATGGGATAATGTTCCCAACTTATTTGTCCACTCTTCATCCCAACATCCCTGTCTCCATTCTATCATGCGACACCTCCCCTAAACATCATGCCCCAAATCCTCTTTGTTGTTCAAGTCGAGATTCGATGCAAATCAAACCTTTGGGTATGGGTTTGCATGGTTCCTTCTAGTTGCGTGGCCAACTCGTAGTTTAGGGCTCGAGTTGAAAGGATTGGGCAAACACTTTGTATGCTCACCCAAACCATGAATTCAGACAATCTGAAGTTTATATCGTTCGTCGCCCTAGCTTTCAACTCGCTCATGGTCACAAGTCGAAACCTATGCCAAGTCACGAGCTCACTCAGAGGCGTACCCTGCAACCTTGCACCCTGCGATTAGATTGCAAATCGCAACCATTTGCTTGCCTAGAATTTAGAACCCTAGCCAAGCCATTCCTCACCTCGTAGCTGCAGGGTTGCAACTTGGAAGGCCAATAATCATGCGACCTATTTTATTTTGCGACCGTGTGACCCATTCTTCTTGCCATCCCTAATCACATAGTTGCGGGGTCACATTAAAGAAGGGCAGCTTAAACTGCGACCTGTTCTTCCCTGTGACCTTGTGATCAGTCTCTCTCCTACCGCGCTATCTATCCTTGCTACATGACCTGCTCTCTCTTCGCCCCTTGTGAGCCGTTCTCATGTGTGAGCTGCTCCCACCTTGCGACATGCCTTGAATCGTCTCCTTGCGACCTGTCTCACCTTTTAAAACTGTGAACTTTTTTACCAATTCAAACTGTGACCTAGTGATCAACCCATATTTTTGTACTTGTGACCCATAGTGATATTTTGTTTATAATTGGTGATTTTTATTCATGTTGACATCTTCGTCGTGGGATCACATTTTTGAAATGCCAGGTGACATCGATTCGGATTGTATTGGCATCTCATCTTTCTCTGGAGAGATGACGCTACCAGTGGTCAAAGGTTCTCACAAAGGTTTGGGCAGGAGTTCTGCCAGAATTGAAAACAATATTGAAGGAGTTGTGGACAACCCACCGACTCTGCCAATTTATGAAGAAACTGCATGTAACATCAACAAGAAGACGACGCTGACTTGGTGGGACATTTACTCAGAGTTTACCAACCAAGATATCCCACAAGATAAAGAGGATTTCAAGGTATATATCAATATTAAAAGGTCTTGGTTGCACAAAGTAGCTGCACACCCACCAGTGTTTCGTTATGTTGAAACCATAGACTGGATATTGCAACATGCAGACGAGGGCCACTAGGAAATCATGAGGCACGATGGAGAAGTTCTGGCCTCTTTTAGAACTACTGACATTACAACTTTTTATATGCTACCTCAACGAGAAGAGGCATTTAACACTAAATGGTTGTCGAATTTCAATGACTCTACCAAGGACACACTGGAATCATGGTGGCAATACCCCTCCAAGTTCGGGGTTAGAGCAGACCAAGTTTACAAGATAGAAGGCCTTAGAAAAGTGTATCAACTAACAACAGCCATGATGAATAGGTTATATGGGAGAGAAAATATCGACACTTTGCTAGCTTCATGGGTTCCTCTGATGTACAAAGTGGCCACTAAAGGGACCACATTCAATTGGGAAAGCATCCTGGCATCCATACTCAAGAAAAACATTCAAACAACCAAGAATCCAGAGAAGGGCCAACCATCAAAATTTTACATGGCATCTTTTCTTCCTGATGTGTAATATCCCCAACGGGAAATAGACAGTAATACACAGAAATACAAACAAGCAACTATATAGAACAAAATGCC